>PVJH01017227.1:0-48340 GCA_004026705.1 Nesogale talazaci | reverse complement strand
TGCTCGAGCTTCTTCATCACTGTCGACTCATGCTACTCTTTGTGCACTTACCGACAGGCTCTGTTGTTACTAGTGTGTCAGACAGTTCTGACTCCCGGCCAGCCTGAGAGCAGCAGAAGGACGCATTGTCCAGTCCTGGGCCGTCCTCGCCATTGCTCCGGTTTGAACCCTTCGATGCATTCACTGTGTCGATCCATCTCCTTGAGGGACTTCCCCATTGTCGCTGCCATGTTTCTTTACCAAACACAATGTCCTTCTCTAGGGACTGGCCTCTCCTGACTACATGTCCAAAGCACAGGCAGCAAAGTCTCACCATCCTTCCTTTTAAGGAATATTTTGTCTGTACATGTGCTAAGACAGATCCACTCGTTCTTTTGACAGTCCATGGAACTTTCAATATTCTTCACCAGTACCGGTAATGCAGCTGGTGTTTGGTCTTCTTCATTCAACATCCGACTTTCACATGCATTGAAAATTCCACATGCATATGAGGCTGAAAATGCTATGGGATGGGCCAGGTCCACCTTAGTCCTCAAAGCAACATCCTTGCTTTCCTTTTCTTTCTTTCTTTTTTTTGGGGGGGGTGGGCATCACTGTCCTCTGGTGGTAGTAGGAGGCCCAGCCTTGCTCCTGGAGAGCTGCTGCTGGGTTTGAACTGCCAGCCCTGTGCACCACAGTCCCGCACACAACCACTACGCCACCGGGGCTCAGCCCCTGCAATCCTTGATTCTTATCAGCAAGTTCTTCAAGTCCTCCTTGCCTTCAGGAAGAAAAGTTGTATCATCTACATGTCACAGGTTGTTGGTAAGCCTTCTTCCAATCCTGAAGCCAAACTCGTCTTCGTGTAATCTGATTTCTCTGGTGACTGACTCATCACACAGATTGAATCAATATGGTGAGAAGATGCCATCCGAAGGCTCATCTTTCCTAATTTTGAACCAAGCAACAGGCCCTTGTTCGTCTCTATTCTAACAGTCAAAGATTATGGAAGAGGAATTTTGCTAAATAATCCTAATGGAATCATTATATCCTATCAGATCGAGTTGAACTGCTGTTTAGAGCAAAGCAAATAGCGTAACATCCACTCTTGGACAAATCTCTTTGGTTTAAAGTAATTTGACATTAAACCCCTCTTAGAATATATGTCAACACGACAGAAGGACTAACGGTCAAAGTGCTACGTGGGGTGGCACACTTTCTCAGTCAAGGCTCCACGAGCACATGCTTTGGGCTCCAGAGTCGTGAAAGCCACCACCAAAGCGCTGTGACTCAGTGGATGTGGCAGTGTCCCAATAGATGATCTATGGACAAAAACAGGTGGTTGGCTGGATTTGGCTCATTGTTCTAGTTCACTGATTCTTCCTGTACATGGTAAAAGTATTATTTAATATGATGAGGAAGGGGTGGGAAGGGGGCCTCAATGGAGTCAGAGATTTGGAGGCAGCTACAAAAATTAAACACATGCTTGAGTCCCTTACAGGGTACAGAGCCATTTGTGATGGACCACACTCTAAATAAACAGTTCAGTTTATGTAAAGTTGAGCTCATCAGTTACTCTTAAAAAAAATGGACAAAATCTGAGGTGGGAGGAATCAGAAATCTGAACCCCTAAACTGAGCTGGAGTTGAATATGAACATGGATATGTAGCCACGGCAGGTGATGATCAGCTGCCGCCATTGCCTGCAGGTTGCCTGCAGGTTGCCTGGTTTTGAAATGAAGAGAATCAGGAGAGTCTGCCTTTTATCAATTCTGAAGGTATCATAAGGACATGGCTTTAGTCACGGGTCAAATGGCCCTTTCACAGGGGTCGCCTGATACATAACAGTAGCAAAATGACAGTTATGAAGTAGCAACGAATATAATTTTATGGTTGGAGGTCATCACAACATGAGGAGCTGTATTAAAGGGTCATAGCACTAGGAAGGTTGAGAACCCACTGCTTTAGAATGTTAGTTCAAGACCTTGGTACCGTCTGTCAACCCAGTTCAGCTGAACTTTGCATTCCTTGCATTTGGCCTGTTTGACTCTTGGAATTAGATGGATTGGGGTTCCTGTGTATTGCTGTAGATTCCTGGAGGCACAATGCCTATATTCAAGGGGGCAGAATTGTAAGGATTGTGGGACATTAGAGGACTTTTTTTTTTTTAAGGGAGTGAGGTCCAGAATGGGCAAGACTTTTCTGTTTGAAACCAACAAACTCCTCGCTTGAATGTACTTGCTATAAAGAAGAAATTCATTGATTGGAATATATATAAATGGTAATAAAACTTAGAACCAGAACTGTGGATACAGCTGAGACTCTCCAAATGTGTTTCATTCCCGGGTTCTACGTCAGCCTCATTCTGTCAAGCTGGCTTCCTCCACATGATTAGCAATCTGCTGAGATGGACATGCAGCTCCCACACTCAGATCTCTTATCTTTGATGACCGATAAGGCCTGCTTTCCTCCCCTCAAGATGAATTAAAAATATATATCAGAGGATGACTATCATAGCTGCAGATGTTATTGCATGCTTAGCTTGAATCAGTCTATTATTGGCAGAAGGCATGATACTATGATTGTAAATGGAAGCCTGTTGTAGATGTTGCCCCCATCCCTTCAGTTGACCCTGGAAGGTACCATCAGCCTGTAGCTGTGAAACAACTCACTCATGGCCATGGAGTTGATCCCAACTTAGAGTTCCTTTATAGGACAGAATACAGCTGCTCCTGTGATTTTCCAAGGCTATAAACCGTTATGGGGGCGGTAAGCTTCATCTTTCTCACTCAGAGGGGCTGGTTGGTTTGAATTACCAACATTGTAGTTAGTAGCCCAATGGTTAACCCAGTATACCATTAAGACCCCTTTTTACAGTAGTCCACCCCTGCATCCCCACCCCCACTAAAACAAAAACAAACATACAAAACAATGACAACAACAACAAATCCAAACCACACTCACTGCCATCAAGTGGGTACTGACTTACAGCGACCTTGTAGGATAAGGTAGACTGTCCCTGTGGATTTCTAAGACCGTAATGCTTTTCAGAAGCAGAAAGCCCCATCATTCTTCTTTGAAGTGGTTGGTTTCAAACTACTAGTTTTGTGACTAGCAACCCATGTGTAACCACTACTCGTTCCCAGGACTCCTATACAACAGTGCCCTGAAGTTCCCCTCCCACCTATAGCATTCCATGCTTTGAGGCACATGCTCAGTTTGTTTGTGGGTGACGGGAGAGGGCAGAGTTCCCACCTTAAGTTCTGATCGCTCACTCAAACTACCGGATATACTCGTGCATAAATCAAGTTTTTCAGCACATTTTTCATCCAGTTTTTGTGGTAAAATTAGGTGCCTTGGGTGATATTTGGCTTGGCTTATACTCTAGGTTAGACGGCAGTTGTACTTACTGTTTTATTACAACAGAATCCACACTAATAATAGTCAGAGATGAAACATATGAGACAGAGTCCGGTGACTTCCACACAAAGAGCTTCCAAGCTGTTCTCTCCTAAGGGAGGCATGAACAGCATCCACCCTCTTGGTAACAACAGTGGCCGTACATGGAGAGTTCATCATGGTGCTTCATCACATAGGGCTAGTTGCTTGTTCTCTTGTCTGAACTTTAATCTCCAGCTTCTCTGGAGGTTGAGAAGATACTATATGGTCCATAACTCCCATCATGAGCCACACTGTTAAACTGGTATAGATCAAGGCCCTCCCCCCAAGGTTAAACACAATGTACAGTTGACTCGATACTGCTGGGTGTATAGTGGGCAAACTTGTGTTGTTATTGGAAACATTTAGAAATAGTCCTTAGAAGTGTACAACAATCAAAGGTTCATGAGGGAGAAGGAAACAGGAAGGGAGGGAGGGGAAAAATGAGGAGCTGATACCAAGGGCACACCAAAGTAGAAAGCAAATGTTTTGAGAATGATGAGGGAAATAGATGTACAAATATGCTTGGCATGCAATGGATGGATGTATGGATTGGGAAAATAGGTGTATCACTCCACAATGAAATGGTTAAAAATAATAATTTGAAAAAAGAAAATGTATTGAAAAAATGACGACAGCAATTGTACATGCTCTAATGGAACTATGGATTGTAATACTATCTTTAAGAGCTCCTAATAAAATGTTTAAAAATTTTAAAAACTAAATGTCTAGAAAAGAATGAAGGCAATATATGTACAAGCATGCCTGATTCAATTGAAGTATGGATTGTGGTAAGAGTTGTACGTGCCCCCCAAAAAATGATTTTTTTAAAGTGAAACCCTTTAGATACTGTGTTAGACAGGGTTCTCTAGAGAAACAAAGCCAGGACACTAGTAATTATCTTTAGATATTTATATAGATAGAAGGATATAGAAGACTGGCAGTCCTTGGGGTCTTGAGGGCAGCCGAGTAGTCCTCTGTAGAGCAATTCAGGCTATACGGCCACAAGCAGCAAACATCAAAGCAGGTCACCAACAGTCAGCCAGACGACAGAGTCCAACAGTCTCAAGCTCAAGAGATGTATATTCCAGGAGCGTGGCGAAGCAGAGCTGAAGGAAACTCAACTCACAGCAACACAGTCCACCCATTAGGTGTCCCACATGTAGTGTCACTTGAAGATCGAGGCACAGGACGAATAAGGCAGCTGATTGGTTGGAAGATCCAAGAGCAAGAGGACAAGGGCAGGGCTCATCAAGCCATTTATATCTCCACCCTTGAATTGATCTTGTGTGCTCATTGGCCATGTTGTCACAACAAGCCTACCTTTCACAGATACTTTATTTTGGTCTTAATTGATAGGAATGGTTGTATTTGAGTGATGGAGTTGTTTATTTTGAGGCATGGGAGGAAGTTTACTGGGTAGTGGGGTTGGGGTGGGAAAGGAGATGGAGAAGGAAAGGCTCTATGCCCAGAGTTAGACAGCTTCAGACTGTCCAAACATGGTTTTATATGTGCCTTTTATTAATATTGTTGTGTGTTAAAGGACAAATCAGTCCTAATTCCCAAAGTATGTTAAAAGTAAAGGTAGTAACTCAATTCTTTAATGTCCTTTTATTTATAGGAAGGATTGTCTTTAGTTGGGTGCCCTGTGCTAATCTGTCTCTTGGAACTGCTCATTGTGTGCTTAGTCATTAAAGTGGTGGGAGCAGAAGAAGACGGGCGAGGGAAGGAGTGTTGCCTAGTATCTCCATATCTAGATGATAGATTATAACCATAAGTCCATATGTACATTTTAAAACAAAATATGTGTTTATTCTGCATAATGCTTATTATTTTACAGCATGTAAGCCTTTTAGATGTCTCGAGGTAACAATGTATGATAAAAAGCAGTACTAATAAGTTAACAAATCTATACATATATATTTTTATTGTAATTTAGAAAAGCATCTTGGAATGGATATGGAATTACTCGTCTTCCATTGAGCAGTAAACACCAAGATTGGTTAGATTGGTGGCAGAAGGGCAGCAGGACGTGCAAGGGGAGGAATGTATGCAAGTGTGTGTTTGCATTTGCATTTTGATAACTGTTGATGTAGGTCTGCATCTCTTGGCTGTACTAGAGAAAGACATTAAACGCCTTGGCAATAGCGTAATAGTTTTAGATCTCCTAATTCTCTTGGAAGCAGTATACTCAGTGTCCTCTTTCTTTATGTTTCGCTTGAAGGTGAACATAAGGGAATGCAGCATTTAATTGTACCTCTGCCCATGCCTTTATCTAGAGACCCACTACCATTTTTGTCTTTTATGAGTTTTTTTCGGCACCCCGCACAATGGATACTTTTGTTTAGTTATTTCTTTTTCTGAATGAGTCAACATGTTTTATTTTTACATCATGGCTTTGGGGCTTTGAACTGGTAAATGTTCATGATGTGTGAGGGAAAAAATGCATGAAACCATCCTGTGTGACTTCAACCACATAAATTGTGACATGTTGGCTGAGTCCCGCTGGCGTAGTGATTGTGTGCGGGACTGCAGCCCACAGGGCTGATGGTTCAAGTGCAGCAGCAGCTCTCTAGGAGCAAGGCTGGGCTTCCCACTCCCACCAGGGCAGTGATACCACACACACGCACACACACACACACAAATTGTGACATCAAATTGTTACTATCAAATCATCAAAATGATTTTGGATGCCTTTTGTGTTCTTCTCAAGCTGTAGTCATCTAGGCACCATTTTTACAATTTTGTCAGATACATGAACCAGTTGAATCATTTAAAAATTATTTGAATTGATTGACCATCTGTGTTAGTCTGGGTTGACTAGAGAAACAAATCCACAGAAACATACATGTATGAGAGAGAAACACATATGTATATAAAGGGTAAGTGTACATTAAGAAAACATCCAACCCAGTACTGCCCAAGCCCCTAAGTCCAACATTAGCCCACATGTCTGACACCGAGCTACAAAGCCCTCCTCTATCTCACAAAACACATGCAATGATGCTGACGGCCGAAGGAAAGATGAGTCAGTGAGCGTGTAAGCATCTCAGGGTTACCAGGGGTCTCCACACGGCTGTTCAAGCACTCAGGGCTCCATTGGAGTAGATCCATGTGGCTTCTCCTTCGGGATCTCACAGGAAGTGAGCCTTGCCAGCTGAAGCAGAGATGTACATAGCTAAGGTAGCGGTACACTGGTCAGAGAACAAGAGATGAGAGAACTAGAAAGAGGAGGCTCGTGGAGCCATTTATCTCTCTGCCCTTCAATTAATCCCACATGTGTTTATCAGCCATATTGGCACAATAAACCTTAACGATCACCCCATCTAAAAGAGATAAATTGTTCAGGAAAGAAACACTGTACAACAGAAAATTATGACCAACAGAAAAAAAGTAATGCCAATGACCATAAATAGAAGGTAATCATGCAAATAGTAAAGTGACTATTAAAAATCAAGCTAATCTCTACATAAACGTCCAATACATTGAATAAGTTACTGATTTGTTCCAGACTAAATACTGCTAGTGCTCAGTAGCTTTCAAGCATGGTGGGTGAAGGTTTTCAAGGCTACCTGGGCACAGGTAGTTTGGGGGACGAAGACAGGACTTCTGCACAATTATGTACTTCAAAATGTAAGCAAACTATTTGCCAGCATTTAGTTGGAAGTCAGTGTGGCTATTTTCCCTGAAGCTCCCAGCGATCTGAGGCTTTTGTGTTGTCTTACAACAGAGCTGACTCCCCTGCTGTTAGGATGATGGTGCCCCGCCCTTGAAGCCTGTGGGTGAACTCACATGCTGTTGTTAATGGTCTCTAGCCTAACCTGTTTAGCCACATCCAGGAGTCTGGGGTCTGGTCTTGTCATATGGGACCCCATGCCTCCCTTTCCTATAACGTGTGCATATGGCACAACCCCTTCCTGTGATGTATGTGCATGGCTCCAAAGGGTATATAAGGATTGGACATAAGAAAGAGGCTCTCTCTCCTCTCCACCCCTCTCTCTCCTGCCCCTCAGTGCAGGACGCTCTGAGATCCTCTCCCTTATGTAATCCCTTCCCCCATTCGCTGTCTCTCCATGTGCGTGGTCCCATCTGCGAAGGTGAGCATGCTACCAGGGTGTGATATGTGTCTGACTCTTATGATTTCTTTCTGTCTCAGGCTCTCTATAACTTTATTATAATAAATAATAATTATCACTGTACAAGTGTGCCTACTGGACCCGAGATGTATCGCAGGCTGGCCTTCCTCTCATAGGTAGTTCCATGGGGATGGGCTTCTACATCTTCATCTTCCCAGAGGCACCATCAGAGAGTTCAGAGATGTTTGGGTCTCACTAAGTGACTGTCAGAGGGGATGAAACCAAAATGACTGTCTAGAAATTATTTTGCCGTGCTTCAGAAGAAATTTATTATTTTCATAAAGACACCTCTTATACAACAACAACATTTACACAATCCTAGTTGAGAGGTAAGACTACACCTACAAAACAAACACCCTCCGTAATGTACTTTTTAATTTTCTAATGTGCTTCTTCAGCGCTCTCATTGTTACCCAGTCGGAATCGTGCTTTGAATTGTGGTTTCACATGCGTGTGTGTTATTGTTTTGGCTGCTGAAGGTGTTTTTTAAATTATTATCATAATTGATTTATGCTAAAATGTCTGAAGTTTAAACTGCAGTGTTGCAATCATTAGTATTTGTGGACCTATATGAATAACTTTTTTTGGAGAATGAAGTTTTTTTTTTTTGGCATCACTGCTCTCCTCTTTTCCTTTAATTAATACTTCATTCTCGGCTGAGCCCCGGTGGCGTAGTGGTTGTGCGCGGGACTGCGGCCCACTGGGAGGGAGGTTCAATTCCAGCAGTGGGGCTGGGCCTCCTACTCCCACCACCGGACAGCAGTGATGCCCCATCCTTCCAAAAAAAAAACCAAAAAAAAAAAAAGAAAGCATCCCAATCTAGCCGAGTTCAAAGTCGTAAGACCAATTAGCCCATACGCCCGATATCAGTCTACAAAGTCTCCTTCCGACTCAGGAAGTCGCAGGTCAGTGGGTGCAGAATCCCGGTGCTGGCAGGGGTCTCCCCACAGCTCCTCGCTTCCAGGGCTCAGGGTCCATCAGCAGCATGCTGCTCCAGCTCCAGAGGTCTGGCTCCAGCAGGGCAAGGCCTCTCCGACGGCTCCTCTAGATTCGCGGACGCTGCCATTTTGTCTTTTCCTTCACTCATCGCCTCTGAGACTAACTCCCAACAACTGGGGAAGATAGCTTCTCATCTTCATGAGGGAAATATCGTGAGATTTCCCAGAAATCACAGGAGAAAGCCATGCCCACATAGAGGCCTCATTGGCTACTCACTGGCTTTCTCCAGATTAACAGGCTAGACTCCACCCCTACATTTCAATCATAAAAATAACATAAGCACGTGACTGCCACAAGTGGTTTTGCGTTGGGATGCTGATTTCAGTTCAAAACCACCAGTTGCTCCTCTGGGGATGAACCTTTGCTTCTTTCTTTCTTTTAAATAATTTTATTGGGGGCTGGTACAACTCTTATCACAATACAGCCCATCCATTCATTCCTCCATTGTGTCAAGCACATTTGCACATTTGTTACCATCATCATTCTCAAAACATGCTTTCTACTTGAGCCCTTGGTATCATTTCTTCCCTCCATTCCCGCCTCCCCCCACCTCACAAATTCTTGATAATTTATAAATTTATAAATTATTATTTTGTCATGTCTCACACCCACTTTACTGTTGTCCGTCCCCCAGGGAGAGGGTTATAGTAGATCCTTGTGATCGCTTCCCCCTTTCTTTCCCACCCTCCCTCCACCCTCCCAGTATCCCCACTCTCAGCACTGAGGGGTTCACGGAGATGAACCCTTCTACTCTCGCAAGGAGTGAGTCTGAGAAACTCACAGGCGCAGTTCTGCTCTGTCTTACGGGGTCGCTGTGAGTCAGAATCGACTCCATGGCTGTGCGACCTAAAGAGAGAGAATTTTATTTCCTCTCTATTTTGTCTCTTTTTCTTCAGGCGTGTCCTGACAGTGCGATTTGAAACTTACTGTGTGTGAAGGTTTACAGCACCGAGTTCTCCACCAAGCAAGTCATATGGGTCTCACATACTCATCTCCCTCATGGCAACCCCCTCCAGCTAACATCTCATTGGCTCCCCCTGCTTTTGCTTTTGTCTATTCTTCTTTGCTAACTAACCCTTATGAACTTTGCCCCGGGGTAGACGCTGCCCTCTTGGTTTCAATGGTTGGCTAATCTAAGGTGTGCATAGCTTGCTACGCTATTGTTCCCCTGTGGACCTGTCTATTTTTGGGCTGAAAACTGAGACATGTGGGTGAGTTCAGAACCAGACGTGGTGACGGATTATACTCTCCAGAGTTACCACACACACACACACACACACACACACACGCACAATGCTCTAAAAGTAGTCCGTGGAAGCAGAGGATCTTGGCAATGTGATATCATCCATTAAACACTGAAAAATGTACAAGCAAGTTCCTAGGTCCTCAGAAACTGCGCATCATTCCTCTGGTTTTTGAACTCAAATGTCCATTCTCCTGCAGAATGTTGACCAAATATGTTTCGGACTTGAAAGTCTTTAAACATTTTTATTTAGATTGATCTCTTTATTATAAATCACTTTATTGGGGGGGGGGGAGCTCTTACAAATCTTATAACAATCCATCATTCAATTGTATGCAGTACACTTGTACATATGTTGCCATCAACATTGTCAAAACATTTTCTTTCTACTTGAGCCCTTGGTATCAGCTCCTCTCCCCAAACACATACGGTCCTTGATCAATTATTGCTACTCAGTGCCTTACACTGTCTGTTGTCTCATTCACCCACATTTCTGCTGTTCATCCCCCTTGGCTTGGAGCCTGTATAGGGCCTGTATATCCAACCTTATGATGGGGTTCCCTTTTCACTCCCCACACCCTACCCTCATATTGCTGCTTCCATTACTGTTCCTGAGGGTTTTATCCTTGAAAGTCTTCTATTGTCATTCTATCAAGTTTTTTTCAGAAATGTGCACATAGATTTCCACTAATTTTTTTTATTACACAAAGGATCATTTTTTAATTTTTTTTTTTTTAGGCATCACTGCCCTCTGGTGGTGGGAGTAGGAGGCCCAGTCTTTGCTCCTATGAGCTGGAATTGAACCTCCAACCCAGTGGGTTGCAGTCCCGCACGCAACCACTACGCCACCAGAGCTCAGCCACAAAGGATCGTTTTTCTGGAAGTTCATGGTATGTATATTCAATATTCTTCACAAGCAACATATTTCAAAGACATCAATTATTTTTTATTTTTTGTGTTAGTTTGGGTACATTAGAGAAACAAATCCATGGAAACTTATATGTATAAGAGAGTTTTATATAAAGAGTAAGTGTACATTAAGAAAGCATACCAACTCAGTGCTGCCCAAGCCCATAAGACCAACATTAGCCCATATGTCTGACACTGATCTCAAAGTCCTCCTCACTCTTACAAAACATATACAGTAAAGCTGACTGTAGGAGGAAAGATTAATCAGTGAGCATGTAAGCACCTCAGCACTGGCAGGGGTCTCCACAGGGCTGCTCCAGCATCCAGGGCTGCATCAGAGTAGGTCCATGTGACTTCTCAGGGAAGTGAGCCTTGTCAGCTGAAGCAGGGAACTGGCTAAGGCAGCTGCCCCCTGGTCTCACCATCAGAAAGCAAGAGATCCAAGAACTAGAAAGGTAAAGTTCACCAAGCCATTTATCTCTCCTTGCTTCAATTAATCTCATGTTTTTATCATCCAGGTTGGCACTATAAATCTTAACTATCTCAGTATTTTCATTTGGCTGGATTTTCTAGAGAAGTAAAATCAGTGATCTCTTTTTCCTCTCTCTCTCTAGATATCTACATATAGATTTAGGTCTATCTATCATCCGTCTCTCTAATCTATCTACTGATCACTATATATATGAAGATGTGAGTCTAAATCTATAGATATATTTATAGATCTCTCTCTATATATAGATATATTTAGATAGACATAGAGGTTGAGTGATTTTCCCCCCAACAGTTTTTTTAACATTTAATAAATCATTTTATTGGGGGCTCATACAATTCTTATCATGACCAATACATACATCAATTGTATGTAGACCACATTGCACATATTTTGCCGTCATCATTCTCAAAACATCCTCCTTCTACCTAGGCCCTTGGTATCAGCTCCCTATATTTCCCCCCCCCCTCCCCACTCCCCTTCCCCTATGAACCCATAATAATTTACAAGTTGTATTATTTTCTCATATGTCTGATGTATCCCTTCACCCACTTCCCTGTTGTCTGTACCCCAGGGTGGAGGTATAAGTAGATCTCTGCAATTGGTTCCCCCTTTCTACTCCATCTTCCCTCTACCTCCCGATATCACCACTCTCACCACTGGTCCTGAAGGGATCATCTGTCCTGAATTCCCCATGTTTCTGGCTCCTATCTGTACCAGTGTACATCCTCTGGTCTAGCTAGATTTGTAAGGTAGAATTAGGATCATGATAGTGGGAGGGGAAGAAGCATTTAAGAACTGGAGGAAAGTTGCATTTTTTTCATTGTAGCTACACTGTACCTTAATTGGCTCAGCTCTTCCCTGCAAACCCTCTGTAAGGTGATGTCACTTCACCTATTGATGGACTTTGGGTCCCCAGTCTGTACTCCCCCTCATTTATAGTGATATAGTTTTTAGTTCTTTGATACCTGATACCTGATTCCTTCAACACTACATCATCACTCAGGCTGGTGAGTTTCTTCCATGTGGGCTTTGTTGCTTCTGAGCTAGATGGTTGGTTGTTTACTTTCAAGCCTTTAAGACCCCAGACACTATATATTTTGATAACTGGGCATCATCGGCTTACTTCACCACATTCAATTATATACATATTTGGCATCAGTGATCATATCAGGAAGGGAGGTATGTAATGTTATGCTTTTTAGTTTTTGAAGTCTGATAACTGGATCCCTTTGGCACCTTGTGGTCATATAAGCTGATATGCTTCTTCCATGTAGACTTTGTTGCTTTGTCCCCAACAGTTTTATTGGAATATAATCAATCTACACATCATATAATTCAGTAGTCCATTTGTTCAAGCATATAAAGGAAAAAGGTACAATAATTACATCAACTTTAGAGCATCCCTCCCCTTCTCCCAGTGATTAAATCACCTTTAAAATGAGATGTGTAATCACAATCTGTTTTAATGCTCCCTTCCCACCCCTGCCTTCATTATTTACTCCCCCAATCCCCATTCCTTCTCTATCACCCACCCTCCACTCCTGTACCCCTCTATCCCCTTGCATCCATTATTATCATTATGCAATCACACTCCTCCTGTGCTTCACAGCTGGAAGACCCAACAGAAAACATTAAAAAACAAATTTGCACTAAGGTGATAAGGATAAAATCATTGTAGTTAGAGACAAAAATACATATAATGTGTAAGAAGCAAAAGACCTCCATCAACATTCAAAATACCAGGGAAGAAATTTCTGTCATGGAACCAAGTAAGAGATACTTGCACCCAGAGCAAAGTCAGGTGATGTCTACAAGGAGGTATAGAGTTTGGCCAAGTATTGAGTTTGATCTAACATAAAGCGAGCTTTATACCAAGAAAATGGCTCACACAATTGTAGAAGTGGGTTTTGTGGTAGTTAAATAATCTGGTGTCAACTTTAGACTACTAAGAGTGAATACGTGGAGTTAAGACCTTGTATGAAGAAGCTACAGAGATAAATAGCTCACTGGAGGCCAGACACACTCTTGCTGCTTTGTATTCTTGTTGACAAGCTACATGGAGCTACAGTGATGGCAGTCATAGCTCTGAAACTGGAAGAGCCACTTGGAAACTGGAAGAGCCAACACTGAGATGCTTCCACAGCCACTGGATCCACAAGACTTTCCACCCACTGGCCTGTGATCTCTCTGCATTTGGCATCATTTCATGTATTGCCTGAGTCTAAAGAGAAATTTATAGACTGAAATTGGACATAGAGGTTAATTTTGGACTTATGGACTTGATCTAAACTGAGCTGGGACATCTTCTCAATATACAAATGCACTTTTATAGAAAACTTTTACTGACATACATATGAATGTCTATGAATTTGTTTCTTGAATCAACCCAGACTAACAGATATCTTCTGTCCAGTTCAAATCTTTGAGTGAGGTGTTATATCAGGGTAGTCAAGAGAAACAAATTCATAGACACTCATATGTGTATAAGACCTCTCCCCCAACCCACTCCTTTGATGCCCATCCTTCAAATAGGAGCTTATGTGTATATCCTTGCAGTTGGTTCCGTCTCTCTACCGCACCTTCTCTCCACCTTTTCAGCAGCTCCAATTAACCACTGGCCCAAAGGGGCTCACCCATCCTGGTTCCCCCATATATCCAGCTCCCCTCTCCACCAGTGTGCCTTCTCCAGTCCATCTGGATTTGTAAGGTAGAGTTGGGACCATGATGGTTGTGGGGGAGGAAGGCTTCAGGAACTAGAGGAAACTTGTATGTATCATCACTGCCTGGCTGCCCCTTGACTGGGCTGTCTCTTCCCTGTGACTCCCCCACCAGTGGGCCTTAGGTCCCCACCCTGCTCTCCTCCTTATTTGTAATGATGTGATTCTTGTTCTTTGATGCTCGATAGACAGGATACAATCTTGATGGTCATTTTTTTTTCTGATTTTAAACAACGTGGCAATTGTAAATACCATAGTTGGGGTTCCTCTGGTGGGTCAAAACACTGCCCCTAGATCTGTATACATATAGTTTCTTCACGAGTACAATTACATGTTCTGGAATTCCCATTTTTCATAATGTTCTCCATAGTAATTTGATCTACATAGTTGAATGCCTCTGCACAGTCAGTAAGATACAAGCAAACATCTTTCTGCTTTCAGCTAAGATGCATCTGATAGCAGCAGCGATGAACTTTTATTTTCAGTGTAAAAATTACTGTTTTAACAGCTTCACCAACATACAGTTCACATCAGACATTTCAATAGTTCAAACACATACATGGTCTTCGTTCCCTGACCTCTTCTGAATCCAGCTTGAATTTTTGGCAGCTCTCCCTCAATGTCCTGCCACAGCCATTTTTGAATTATCATCAGAAATTTTTTACTTGACTGTGATATTAATGATGTTGTTTCATAATTTCCACTTTCCACTGAGTTACCATTTTTTAGAATAGGCACAAATATGGATCTTTTCTAGCTGATTGGTCTTCCGGGATTGGGAGCATGAATCGGTGGTGGTTTTCAGTTCTTTGCTCATCTCATTATAATACCGAACTTTGCCTTTGCAGGCTGTCTATTGAAATTTTCTGGTCAGCTTTTATTTAATAATTCCTTTCTTTTGTTTTGGCCTTCTATATTCAAGAATGAGTTTCAAAATCTCTTTTGACCTTTAGGCTTGTCTTTTCTTTCATGTTTTTTAAGTGATCTTTGTCTTTTTTCATCTATGGTATCCTTGATATCATCCAACAACTCACTTGGTCTTTGGTCATTAGGATTCACATTTGTCGCATTTGTTCCTCAGCTAATCTCTCTCTACATTCAGGTGTGATCAATCAACTCAAGGTGCTCCTCAGGCTCTCGGACTCACAGCATATGAAAGTCACAATTCTAACAGCAAAATGACAGAGGAGTAGTGAGAAACAATGTTTATTTGTGTCCTAGTGGCCATGAAAGGACATTTGAATATGCGGATGATAACGAATCTTGGGCAGCATTGCAAAGAATAAAAACTGCAGAATACGAAATTGTGCTCCTTTCTTTCCTTTACTCAATTAGTGCATTTGATCTTATCGACATAGCCAATTCCAAAGTCTGTGCCTTCTGATTCCTACAAATCTCCCTGCTTCCCTCAGTGTGGAGTTGCCCTATCAATGGGAATTCAGTTTCAGATTCCCAATGGAAATGATGTCTCAGTTCTCAGTTGGAAATGTGTCTCAGATCATATAAAATGCCATCAGTTAATCTTTAACAAAGTACAAAACATCATTTCTAAATGTGAAGAAGTAACAACTATGTCTTCCTCTTTGAAAAGTTGTTATAAAATGCAGAGATGGTTCCCAACTTGAAATCTTAACCAAAAATTGACCAGTATAAGTATTTCTTTAGAAAAGCTTTATCGGTGTACTACTTTTTACTTGTAATAGATTATAAATAAAAAATTAAGGAGAAATTGATTTGTGATTTTTATACCGTGGAACTATTTCAAAATCCATTGTTTATTTTTTTTAACTATTGTCAATTTAAATAAAGACGTATAAATAATGCCCTCAGACAAGCCCCAAAGACTCTCCGAATACATTTAGATTATGTTGCCTAAGCCAACACTGAGTTTATGGAAATGGAGCCAGAGAAGTGATAGAGAGACATAGAAAGGATAAGGTGACATTTCTTATCCTGTGTCTCACTTTCCATGTAATTGTGAGTTTTAATTATCATTTATAGATCAGTTGCTTTTCTGCTTCTCCATCTTTGTGTTTGTTTCCATTAGATCTCCTGTCTACTAGATTTTAGGATTATTAAAATGAATGATGATGAAACAAATCTCAAGGTGCACGTTAGCTTGGGGATGAAGAGATGGTGTTTGGAGGGTGTCACTGAAGCACCCTAGTGTCTCCAAACATAAGTGGTTCACAACTCTGTGTGTGTGTAAACAGAAGCAGAGAGAAAGAAGATGGGGAAGAAAATTGTTCATTTTATTCCACCCAGTCTAAAGAGATGGATGGGTCCAGTGTAAAAGGGCAGTGTTAAAGGGCAGTACCTTACATCACCTGATGGGGACAGAGATGGATTACTCAGTAAGTAAGGTAAGCACAACCTGACTGTGTATACAAACTAATCTGTAGTGAGCAGTTTCACATAGGTTTCACCAAACCACATCAAAAATCTTGCTTCTTAATAGGGCAAGCACCTCTCTCTCTCCCCCCATCCCATAGCGCCTTCCTATAGATTCAAAATCTCATTTCAAATTTATAGTCTATGACATGAGCATAGTAAGCAAGGTAAACACAGGTTGATTTATGCTTACTTACCAATTAGCAGTTTGCCCCTAGATAGGGCCACCATGTCATAAGTATAATTTCTTTGGAAGACACGAGTGTATCTCTACCACCAAGGCAAAGCTATGAGAAGGTTCCTGTTCCGCATGGCAACCTACCAACACTTTATTCCTCTGCTAATCGACAACATCGCGTGTCTCTGGAATCCATTCTTTTAATTAACAGTGATGTTCTGGAAGAACTGGAGCCTCTGTCCAACAGAGCTAAGGGTGGTTGCCTGAATGTGATCAGAGCAGGTCTGGACAGCTCAAAACTGCCAACCTGAATTAAAAAAACAGCAACAGTCTTCTTTCAGTGAATCAGGACCACTAAGAAAGAGAGCAAGGATTTTGTTTTCCTGTTCATGAAAGGAAACAATTCTGGGAGGAATGGTGTACTTGATAAACTTCAGTTCTGATTTGATGCAGAGGAAGGTTAGGGAAAGAAACATACATTTTACATTTTATGACTTTATGAGAAAAGGCAGACAGACTGCACCTTCTCATTCACTGACATAGGTTTGCACATTGGAAAGTCCAACTCAAGAAAATGACCACTCTGCTTGTCCTTTCAAATAGTTAGAATTGACAGCTCTGTACACAAATGTCATGACATCTTCTTGAACTACAGTCCAGTTGCTTTTCAGGGCATGCAAAATTGTGAAGAATTCTATAAACCAGAGTGCAGGTTCTTTTTTGTTTTTTTAACTGGTTTTCAAAGGATTTTATTTTTTGTCAATGACCAGTAATGCATTTCTTTTTTAAAAAATAATTTTATTGGGGACTTGTACAACTCGTATCACAATCTGTACATACATCAACTGGGTCAAGCACATCTGTACATTTGTTGCCTTCATTATTTTCAAAATATTTTCCTTCTAATTGAGCCTTTGATGTCAGTTCCTCATTTCTCCCCTCCCTCCCCCACCTTCCCACCTTTATGAACCTTTGATATGTTCCCTTGCCCCTGGGGTTGTTAACACCCATCTCCCTCTCTCCCATGTCCCTCTGGAACCATTGGTCCTGTTGTTTTCTCCTCCAGATTGTTTAGCCAGCATATTCTATCTAGATGGACATGTAGAGATAATAATATGCACAAGAACAAGACAGAAAGAAAACAAAGTAACAAAACAAAGCAAAACAATAACAGCAAAAAGAACAATGACACAGAAAAGGAAGACCTGTATACAGGTCTGCTCGCTGACCTATAGGCGTGGTTTCTAGTCTGATGGGGAGCCATGCCCTGGCCACACCAGCTATCTTTGGTATCCCCAGGACCTTCATTGCTCCACCCCCCTCGCTGTTACACAGAATGGTGGTTCCTAATAGGGTGTGTATCTGTTCTGAGAAATTAAACCTTTCTAGGTTACAACGTAGTAGACTTTTAAGACATTTTAAGAGTGATTGATATCATTGGTTCTATAGGAATTGCTTGGAATTAATGTATGAAAGATAATAATGTTCAATTAAGTCCTTAGTTAGCTTTGCTTTTGTGATTTGGCAATATTTTTGGTATTCGAGTGATGTATTAATTCTGTCTTACCACCAAAGGCTTAGTACATCATCCTCCCACATGTACTAATGGTGGCATTGTTGCCGAACAACAGATTGTTTTCCAAAGATGATGCTGAGGAAATTGTCAGACTGGTGGCATACAGCCAGGCAGGAGCTTCTTCCTTAAATCTTTTCTGTTGTTTCAGTGTGCTGTTTGCCTTTGACCAGTTGTCTGGTTCAGATAGGATCCCTATGGTTATAACTTCAGGAGATCTCCAGAGTTGCGATATCTTTTTTATGTTAACTTTTTTTTGCTTATTTCTTGTAGGGTCTCGATAGTCAATATAATGTTATTAGATATCTTAGGATGCTGGGCTGAGTGCCTAGGAAACTGGGAAGATAAATACAAATCACAAGAAACAAGTAGACTATTCACAATAGCAAAAAAAAAAAAAATGGGAGCAACCTATATGGCCATCCATGGAAGAGTGCATCCATAAGCTTTGGCACATACACACAGTGGAAGACTATGCTTCTTTAAAGAATCAGGAAGCTGTGGAATACCTCATAGACATGGCACATGGTGTTTGGAAGACATAGGAGTCGGAGCTGACTTCATGACACCTAAGAACAACACGCAGAATGATGCCAGTCAGTCATAAAAGATCAGCTGTTGTATGAGACAGTTGTTATGTAAAACACCAAGAAAATGTTTTCACACCAAAAGAAACATAGTTTTTATGGTAACTGGAAGTAGGAAGGGAAAAGCGAGAAGAAGAAGCTGCATGTTCGAGGGTAGATAGGTGTTAACTTGGGGAAGGGGAAGATAATGTACTATAAGTGGGAGATTGGGGAGGGACTAGGAGAATACAGTACAAGATTTGGGGAAGTTTGATAAATTGTTTTACTTATTGAATATAAAAATGGTGCTCTGTTATGGAAACCTTCAATTCATAATAAGAGATTAAATTTGGGGGAGGGGCATCACTGCCCTCTGGTGGTCATGGGAGCTACTCAGCACTGCCCCTGAGAGCTACCACTGGATTTGAACCACCAAGCCCGCGGGCCGCAGTCCCACACTCAACCACTTGTGCCACCGGGGCTCAGTGCTCCCCCCAAAATTAAATTTTAAAAAGAAACAAACAATTTATTTTTGTCATGCTCACTCTTGGCCTTGCAACCTTGGGTTAAAGCTTTGTGGGGCTTATCATAAATCTCTCACTTTCTTTATTAAAAATATAAAGATCAAGAATTGCAGCCTTCCAGGAGGAAGGAAAAAGTAAACAGAGGAAAGAGTTAGGAAGCAAAGCTATGGATAGAGGTATAAGCATAGGTGTGTACATATGTAAATACATTCATTCACAAAAATAGAGATATTGGGGGCTGAGCCCCGGTGGCGTAGTGGTTGTGCGCGGGACTGCGGCCCACTGGGATGGAGGTTCGATTCCAGCTCCACGGAGCAAAGGCTGGGCCTCCTACTCCCACCACCTGAGGGCAGTGATGCCCCCCCAAAACAAACAAACAAACAAACAAAAAAATAGAGATATTGGCCTATGTATATATAGATTTATAAGGCAATACACTGAGGTAGTGAACAGACTTTGGGCCTCTGTTCATGTCCTCCCTCAATGCAAGAACACTTTGTCCTAACAACCTGTCTTTCTGTGATTCTCACCCAACACAATTGGTGAAGACAAAATGGACACATAAGCAAATGTGATGAAGAAAGCAGATAGTGCCCGTCTATCAAAAGATATAACATCTGGGGTCTTAAAGACTTGAAGTTAATCAAGTGGCCATCTAGTAGAGAAGCAACAAGCCCACTCGGGAGAAGCACACCAGCCTGTGAGATCATGAGATGGTGATAGGCTAGGCTAACAGGCATCAAAAGACCCAAAACAAACAAAACATATTGTGAAGAACAAGGGTAGTCAGAGCAGAGACCAAAAATCCATCTGTAGACAATGGGATATTACTTCACAGAAGGGTCACAAAGAAGGGAGGAGTCAGCCAGGGCGCAGTATAGCACTGAGGAAACACACACTATTCTTCTGGTTCCTTGAGGCTTCCTCAGCCCCCCACTACTATGACCTCAATCCTTCAGGCTAGACCAGAGCATGTGCACAGGTACAGATAAGAGGTGAGAGCTCATGGCACACAGAATCCAGGAATAGGAATGGGAGAAGCAATACCAGGGTGTAGGTGGAAGGTGGACAGGGGAGGAGAGGAATAGGGAACTGATTGCAATGATCAATGCATCATCATCCCACCTCCCCTCCAAGGGAGAAAAACTGAAACTGTAGGGGAAGGAAGACAGATCAGTATAAGATATGAAAATAATAATAATTCATTATTTATCAAGGGGTCATGAAGGTGGGGTGTGCAAGGGAGGAAAAAAAGAGGAGCTGATACTAAGGGGCTCAACAGAAAGTAAATGTTTAGAAAATAATGATGGCAACATATGTGTAAATTTGCTTGAGAGAACTGTAAGAGCCCACTATAAAATAATCTTTTAATACAAAAAAATTGCAGCCTTCAAGTATATTATTTGAACGAATGAAAAAAAAACCCAAATTTTCACAACTGGACCAAGTGTTAGCTCATGATAACTTGAAAAAAGATTATCACCAAAGGGCAGTGATGCCCCCCCAAAAAAAAATTGAAAAAAGATTGAATCTGTCAAAGATTTCGTCTTGCTTGGATCTACAATAAATTCTCATGAAAGCAGCAGTTAAGAGATGAGCCACTGCACTGGATTAATCTGCTGCACTCGATCTCATTAAAGTGTTGAAAAGGATATTATTTTGAGGACTAAGGTGCATCTGTGCCTTCTCACTTATATGCATGTGAAAGTTGGACATTGAATAACGAAGAATGAAGGATTGATGCATTTGAATTATGGTGCTGGAGAAGATTATTAAAAATCTCATGGACTCTCAAAGGAACAATCAAATCTGTCAACTCCACTGCCTTTCCCCCTTCTCCCTATCTCCCATGTGCCACACCGCCCCCCCCCCAACCATCAGTCCTGTCATTTTGTCCTCCACACTGTTCATCCATCCTATCTTATCTAGATAGACAAGAGAGACCAAAATATGTACGAAAGACACATCAATAGGTGAAGCAGCACCCCCTCGCAGAGGGGTTGCAGGAAGGAGTGGAGTCAGTCATGGTACAGTGCGGCAACAATGAGGTATGCAACTTTCCTCTAGTTCCCAAATGCTTCCTCCACTATCATGATCCCAGTTCTACCTTGCAAACCGGGCTAGACCAGGGGATGTACACTGGAGTTGGAAACATGGGGAATTGAGGACAGATGATCCCTTCAGGACAAGTGGTGGGTGTGGTGATACTGGGAGGACAGAAGGAGGGTGGAGTGGAAGGGGGTAACCAATTGCAGGAATCTGCATATGATCTCTCTGGAATATGGGCAGCGGGAAAGTGGGTGAATTCTTCACTATCACTAATGGTTGGTACATAAATTTTAATTGTATTGAATGGATTTCCTTGTCTGTGGATAGGTACAATTTCATCATTGTACTTCAAGATGGATCTTGAAATGCCCCTTTTGATAATAAATGCAATGTCATTCCTCTTGAATCTTCCATTTGTATCATAGTAAGTCACATAATTTTCTGATTCAAAATGGCCAATACCAGTCCATTTCAGCTAACTAATGTCTCGGATATGTATCCTTATGTGTTTCATACTATCTTTGATGACTTTCAATTTTCCTAGATTCATCCTTTGTACATTCCAAGTCCCAATTATTAATAGATGTGTGTACCTATTTCTTCTCATTTTAAGTTGAGTCCATCAGCAAATGAAGATTCAGAAGATTTTATTCCATCCACTTCAATATGGTCCGTCCACTCTACCTGGAGCAGGCAGTGCTCCCTCAGTAATATTTTGAGTGCCTGCTGACATGAGAGGCTCATCTTCAAACACTGCCTCTGACAAGGTTCTTGTGCTATCATTAGATTCTTGGTGAATAGAAAGCTCAGTTTTCTTCCTCAAAAGGGGTGGTGGTTTTGAACTGCCTACCAGGAGGTCAGCATCCAAATATGTAACTCGTTACACCAGTAGGAAAAAAACACCCCTATTCTCTGTTCTTAAAATACAGTGGCATCAAAATGTGTTTTCTCATTACAACAGAATATGCACCAAGAGAACAGTAGATAAGGTTAAGTCAAACAAACAAATAAAAACTTCATTGTTACTATGATTCTAATCCATACTTGCATGGGTTTATTTTATAAAAAGCACGCTAAAATAAGTTTCTTTGATCGGTAGATGTAGGTAGACAATTTCCCTCTAAGTTGTCTTAGACTCATTAAAAACTTACTCACTTGCTATGAAATTGATGCTGACTCATCGCAAGACCCTGTAGGGCAGAATGGATCTGCCCTACAGGGGTCTCTAACACTAACACTTTGCAGGAGTACAAAATTCCATCTTTCCTCCTCTGAGTGCTTGCTGGCCCAGTGAAATTAAAGGTAGAGAGAAGTCAGCAAAGAAGGTTGTGGAAACTTTTTTGTAGGAGGGTGTGGGTCAAGAATCCCAAAGGGGTTATCTTGATAGATGTTCTTAAAGACAAGAGGGCTCAAGTAGAAAATATTTGGAAGCGAATATGGCAATATGTGTAAAAATATGCTTGATACAAATGATGTATTGAATGTTATGAGCCTCCAATAAAATTTAAAAAAAGACAAGAGATAAACATGGATGCTTATCATGAGGAAATTTTAATAAAATCAAAAGCTGCAGAGGTGAGAAAAAGGCTAGAAATTGAGTCTAGGAACACACACATTTTCACCACAAAATACTCAATCTTCAAGGGTGGTGGTTAGATTTTATGTCACCTTGATTTACCTGTGTTGAAACAGTAGTGTAGTGCAACTTCTCCATCATTCACAGGTGATGCCTGCTTGGGGGTGTAGACTTTTTCTCAGAGAGATGCTGGGGGGAAGTGAGCTCTTTCCTGCACCTCTTCACCTTCCTGCTTGCTTGGATTCTCTATCTGACTTTAGGTGGTGTGACCTTCATTTGGTGTGACCTGCTGCCCCTGGGAGTTTTTGGAGCCCTGTCAAGTTCCTCTGGACCTCAGAATCCATCAACTCTGTTCCCACAAGCCTGTGACCTCTCGACTTCCTACTAGATCAGCGAGACCTGTGCGAGTCTGAGAGTTTCCAGCTAGCATCTGAACCACAGACTTGACTTGGACTGGACCAAGCTGCTTTCTTGATATAAACAAAGTTCTTTCTTATATAAGTAAGAAAACTTACTTATTGCTCTAGAAAACTCAGCCTCACATAGGCAGCAAGCAAAGGCTGTCCTGAGAATTTCATTGGGAAGCCTTACCCCGTCCACCCTACAACTCCAATCTTGTCCTCCAGGCTTCCTTTTATTCCCCAAGCTCCAAAAAACATTTCAAAAGACCATTTCAGCCCCTCAAGGATGTCAAGATTTCCATGTTGAAGTAGTCTAAAATGAAGATGTCAGAAGGTCTCAAGGAAGGTTTGAAGAGATGGAAATGCTTCCTTCTGGTCAGATGGAGGTCATTGTTAAGAAACAATGGATGGGTTGGGGGTCTCTGCTCTGACCCTTCTTATTCTCAACATGTCTTTGTTTGTTTGTTTTGGGCCTTCTGATGCATGTTATATGATCCCGTCAACATCTCATGATCACACAGACTGGTTTGCATCTTCCATGTGGCCTTGTTGCTTCTCCGTTAGATGGATGCACATCGATCCTGACTTTCACTTCGGACTAGACCAGAGGATGTGCACAGGTACAGATAAGAGCTCATGACACATGGAACCCAGATCAGATAAACCGCTCAGGAACAGAAATGGGAGTAGTGATACCAGGAGAGTAGGGGGAAGGTGGGAAGAGGAGGAAGGAAGAAACCATGGGGGAAGAGAGACAGTGGTTAGTGTGAAATATGAAAATAATAATAAATTATAATTTTATCAAGGGGTCACAAGGGTGGTGAGGGGGAGAGAAGGAAAAAAGAGGAGCTGATACCAAGGGCTCAAATAGAAAGGAAAGGTTCAGGAAATAATGATGGCAACATATGTAAAAATATGCTTGATAGGATGAATATATGGATTTTTATAAGAGCCCCCATTAAATGATATCTTAAAAAGAAGAAGCAATAGCTTCACATTTTGGTGTTTTTGCTTATTAAAGATTTCTGCTTTTTGTAGCAATAGTTTCTGACTGACTCTCACATTCTTGTCTGTAGGACCAGAGCTCTGAGATCCAGGAGGAGATTCTCTTGGGTGGACACCTCAGCTTTGCCGCACAACAGTTCAACTGTACCTCCTCCCTCCAACTCAGCTCTGCAGGGGTTTATCCCATTGCTTTTCTGCTCCTGGGATGGGAGTCTAATCTGCCTCATTCATAGTAGGCTCAGCATCTGAAGACTTGATGGGGCTCACACTCATGCCCAGCTGGTAATGTCAGGCCAGGGCAGTGGCCGCAGTTCTTCACTATGTGGACCTCTTCGTCAGAATAGTTTAGTTCTTACGCCATGGCAGCCGGCATCTCCTGAGTGACTGTTCCTGGTCCACTTCACTCTTTACCAGTCTTGCCCATGGGAGGAGGGAGGAACAGAAGGAGAGGAATTTGATGGAAGGGATTGAGCATGGTCAAGTGGCTTCTTTGGGGTGTTTCTGGAGTAAGTCCCCAGCACACATACCTCCCCATCTGTTTGCAGCCCCACCAGTGTAATCAACCCAACCCAACCCATGACTTTGGATAGATTCTGACTCAAACCTACCTGGACAACAGAGGAGAACTGGTCCCATGGCTTCCAAAGGTGTAAGTTTTTGTGGGAGCAAACTGTCTCATCTTTGTCCTGCAGAGCAGCTGAACCCTCAAACCACCAAACTTTTTTATGTGTCAGAAAAAGCTTTATATTAAGAAGGAATTATGTATCACAGAAAATGCCAACCCAAGACCATAAGTCTGATACTAGTCAATAAGTCACTCTTCAGATTCATACAGTCAAAGCAATGATGCAGAATTCAGGACTGTCACTGGCCAGTGGATGCAAAGTCTTGTGGAAGCAATGGTGGTGGAAGCATCTCCAGGGTCTGTCAGGTCTCAGAGTGGCTCGCTGGGCATGAAGGTGAAGGCAGAGAGAGAAAGGCCAGCCTCAGAGAGCCATTTATCTTGGTGGCACCTCCAAAGGAGGTCCTCAAGCTATGATCTGATTCAGAGGATAAACTTCACCCATATCTTCTTATAGGTGCCATGTTGGCAAACCAAAAAAGCCTAACTATAACTGTTATAATTTCCCATTTAATAATTGGATTAAAATCCCTTTAGTTGTTGTTGAGGTGCTGAAGTTTTCTTTAGATTTTAGAAATTAGTTTCTTGTCTGATATATAATTAACAGAAATCTTTTGCAATTCTGTGAACTCTATCTTTTTTTATTTTTACAGCCCAACAAAATAAAATTCCGATTTATTGTGGGACAACATTGTTTCACACATATGTCAAACAGGCCAAAAAAACAAAACAAAACAAAAACAGTAATTTCAAAAACCAAAAAAAAAAAAAAAAAAGGAAAAAGGAAGAGGAAACCTTTATCTTTGGCCTTTTTAACCATCTCATACAAACCAACTACTTGTAGTACTGATAAGTACATACACAAAAACAGTTACTGGGATGCTCAGAATAAGATTGTATTTTGTTGTTGTTGTTTTTGCTTTTTTTACAACTTTTTTTTCTCCTTTGAGATTCTAAAGAACATGGTCACACCACAAGTAAAGTCAGAAGCTGGACAGAGAATGCTCCAAAGGCTGGTTTGGTCATCCGAGATCATTAAAAATGGCTAACCCCTAGGAATATGTACAAAAATAGAAAATGTAAATAAAAAATACAAATTTCCCTTTTTAAAGTAATTTTAGGAAAAAAAAGCCGGGGCTGGGAAGTTTGGGTTCTTTTTGCCTCCCCTGTTGTGGATTCCCGGTGTGTTTGGTGGGAGGTGGGGAGCGCGTGTCTGCAGGGGAGGGACGGGCGGACTCTCGACTGGAAGGTGACCACGTTTAGATCCTGAGACGGGAAGGGGAGGGTGAAGAGGTCACGGTGGTCTTGTGTTTTTGTTCTGTTGTTTGAAGGTGAACTTTTCCTTTTTCTGCCTAGGCCTCCTCGTCAGTCTGCTGCTTCTTGGTGTCCACATCATCATCCTCTTCATCTTCAGCCGCCCGTTTGCCTGTAGCTGCCTCAGCCTCCTCCTCTTCATCTTCTTTACCATCACCTTCCTCCTCTTCCTCCTCTTTTTTTTTTTTTTTTTTAAGGCCTCACTGTCCTCTGGTAGGAGTGGGAGGCCCAGCCTTGCTGCTGCTGGATTTGAACCGCCAACCGGGGCTCAGCCCTCCTCCTCCTCTTTCCCACCTTCTTCCTCTTCTTGTCGACCTTGTTGTCAGTCTCCAGATCTCCCCATATTCCTCATGAGCGTTCCCGTGAGCAGGGGCATCTCTTCCATTCTCTGCCTCCTCCACAACCTCCTTCTCCTTTAAGCCCTTGGTGGGGATCTCGGAGCTGGTGTCCACGGCGGAGGTGGCTGCGGATAGCGGAACCCTGGAAGAATGCAAAGATGGCTTTTCAGAGCACCCAGGGGGTTCTGTGAACTCTATCTTTACTCTTCTGGGGGAAGTTTTTTATTTCTTCCATTTATTTTTTTTATTTTAATTTTAAAAAATCATTTTATTGGAGAATCTTACAGCTCTTATAACATTCCATACATAAACTGAATCAAACATATTTGTACCTATGTT
Source organism: Nesogale talazaci (assembly GCA_004026705.1). Lineage (NCBI taxonomy): Eukaryota > Metazoa > Chordata > Mammalia > Afrosoricida > Tenrecidae > Nesogale > Nesogale talazaci. The sequence continues at coordinate 21,551 of PVJH01017227.1, read as the reverse complement.
GGCATCATCACTTTCTAAACATTTACTTTCTTTGTGAGCTGTGGGTTCAGTTAACTTTTTTTTTATAAATAATCTTATTGAGGCCTCAAACAACTCCTATCACGATCGATCCATACATCACTTGTATACAGACCATATTTGCACATTTGTTGCCATCATCATTCTTGGAACATCCTCCTTCTACCTAGGCCCCCCAGCACCAAACTTTTGTTCACGTAGCAGGGCACTGAACCGATGCAACACCAGAGATGCTTGCCAGAGTGAAGAGCTTGGTCTTGACATGCCAATCTTGCCCACTAACTCGCTGGAAAAGCCCACTTCATCAAAGCAAATGGATGACAAACCCACAGGCCCGTCCATCTAAAGCCCTGTTCTCCTACCTGCAGAGCCAGTGTCCTGTGAGCTCTAGTAAATTAGTTTGGGACTTGGAGGTGAAGCCAGGGCCCTTTCAAACCTGAAAGATATTGCTGTAAAAGGAGAAAATTTGAATAATTTAGTCAATAATCAGAAAAACAAATTTACATCCCCTCTAGTTAAATGTTAACAGCAGGCTTGAAGATGTTACTGTGTTCAGTTTGTAGAGCTAAAAGAGGTTCTCTTCAGACCTCTTTTAAGAAGATGTCTGGGTCTGGAGGGCACAGGGAGTGAGTCATGTTTCATTATCAATCTTCTCTCTCGCCTGGTGTGCTCAAATGTCTGTTGGTGGTAACAATGTAAAAAATATCAAGAACACTCTTAAATGTGAGCACAGTCATGGTACAATCTGCATTAATTACAGTTCTCTAATTTTGTAATAACAATACTGTGTTAGTCTGGATAGAGTAGAGAAACAAACTTATAGACATGCATATGGATAGAAGGAAAAGGTTTATATACGAGAAGGAATGGGACATTGAGAAAGCCTCCCAGTCCAGTCCAGTTCAAAGTCATAAGTCTGATATTAGCCCATATGCCCGATACCAATCTATAATGTCTCCTTGCGACTCAAGAAGTCATAGGCCAGTGGGTGCACACTGGCAGGGGTCTCCCCATGGCTCCACGCTTCTAGGGCTCAGGGTCCATCAACAGCATCCAGTGGAGGTAGAAGCCACTCAGCGCTGGCAGGGGTCTTCACATGGCTTCTCCAGCTTCAGAGGTCTGGCTCTATCAGGGTAAGACCATGTGGCTTCTCCTCCAGCTCTTCCAGCTCATCGGACGCTGCCATCTTGTCATGTGTAGTTCGTCGTCTCGGAGACTGACTCCCAACAACTGGGGAGATGGCCTCTCTTCTCCATGAGGGAAATATCACGAGATTTCCCAGAAGTCTCAGGAGAAAGCCATGCCCACACAGAGGCCTCAGTGGCTACTCCATGGCTATCTCCAGATGAACAGGCTAGCCTCCACCCCTACATCGCAATCATGAAATTAACATAAGCACATGACCGCTACAAATATAATAGCAATTTTGCCATTATGATTAATAAGAGCCTGGTGACTCCACTGCTTGGAGATGTTGTGTGCTGTCGAGATGGTGAGTTGCTTCTGACTCACAGCCACCCTTTAGGGCTTGGCTGAGTTGACTCACAGGGTTTCTGAGGCTGTGGTCCTTACAGGAGCCTTGCGGCAGGCCTTCTCTCTCATGGGGTGCCAGGTAGGCTCCCACCCCTAACGACTTTTCAGTGAGAGGTCAGCTATTTAACTATTTCACTTCCATGTAATATTAGCACTATATATATGTATATATATACACACACTTCTACATTTACTATCACAAAGTAATAAAAGCACTATTTTGAGTTCCTATCGACATACAACTCTTTACACGTTGAAAGTCTCGTTTTTCTCCTGCGAGCGGCTGGTAATGTCAAAGTGCTCACCCAATTCATGACCCCTACAGCACCCGAGCCCAAGGGGAAGTTCTTCCCCGTCCACAGGGTCCCTATGAGGCGGAATTGACTGGATGGCAGTGAGTGTGGTTTGAGTTTATCACAGGCCAAGGAGCTCGGGCACTAGGTTGCCAACCACAAGATTAGGAGCTCAAACTCACCAGCTGTTCTGAGGGAGAAGGAGGAATCTTGTTGGCTACTGTGAAGATTTATAGTTCCAGAAAACCTCTAAATATGTGTTGCCCAAAGTAGGAAATCCTGCTCCAGTGGGGTGGGGGAGGGCTGGAATGATCTAGGGGGCTACAAAAGCAGTGTGTTAGTCCAGCTTGACTAGAGAAACAAATCCAGAGACACTTGTATGTGTATGAGAGAGAACTTTATATCAAAGAGCAATTTGAGAAAACATCCCAGCCCAGTCCAGATAAGTCTGATATTACTCCGTGTGCTGATATGAGTCCATAAGTTCCTCTTTTGACTCACGCAGCCATGCAATGATGCTGAACGCAGGAAAATCACAGGCCAGGGGGTGGAAACTCTTGTGGGTCCAATGGCAGTCGAAGGAGCTCAGTGCTAGCGTGGGTCTTCGCGTGGTTCCTCCAGCTTCAGGGTTCTGGCTCCATCAGCATTGCTTCATGTGACTTGTCAACAGGAAGACAAAGCAGAGAGTGTGCCTTTGGCCTCTAGTAAGCCAGTTATCTCTGTAGCTCCTCTGATGAAGCTGAACAATTAGTTAGACATTGAACACCCTGTGCAGTAAAGTGCTGCTCTGACTCACCCTCCATGAGCTGAAGTCAATTTGATGGCCCCTGCTTGGTTCTCACGCACCAACTAGAGTACTATGAGCTTTGCATGCATTGGTTCTGATTTTCATGTTCACCCTAAAGGGAAGATATTCTTCTTTGACAGATGAAGACAGTAAGACTCAGGGAGATCAAGAAATGCAACCCAGTGCCCACAGAGCTGAGAGCGAACCCCTATTCTGTCGGCTCCCTCAGTTTTGCCTCAGTTCTCTATGTTCATGTCCCACCCTAGATTTTCAGGGGGGAGGAGACAGTTATGGGAGAGGCATTCTTATTTTTCTAGGATGGATGGATCCTCTCTGATGAGAATTCTCCACATTACTCAGAAGCTCATGCAACATTGAGGTAGAGAATTCTACTGAAAAGTCACTTCATCCTTTTACCCTGAGCCACTCTCCCTCTCCCTTCCTTCCCAGTTATGAAACTGTTATTGGACCTAACTCAGAGTGGTGGAGCGGGACCATCTGTTCCAACAAGAGGTGCCATTATCTTTATGGCCCTTTAAAATGGAATGAGTAATAGAAAATGCATTTGACAACGGAAGATGGGATTCTGTGTCTCTGAGAGTCCCTATCTGCACTGCTGTTTTATCTTCCCATGACAAAAGGGATTTGAAACAACTCTGACATTGGCAGGGGTGGGTGGGCAGAAGGGAAACAGCAAGTCCCTTAATAGGTGTGGGAGGTAGGGCACCAGGAACCTGTGACTGACTACAGGACTTCACCTGGAAAGAGGAGTGTGACTAGATGAAGACTGCCGAGATGGGCAGATAACCTTGTGGGCTGTCTCTGGGTCATCCTCCTAAGGGTCCTTCTAAGGGAAAGAGAGAAGCGGCTGGGTAGATGGGGTAATGGAGGCACAATCTGGAATGCCGGAGTTGCAGGCTGGGATGGTGAGGCAAGAACTGCAGGAAGCCACTCCCATTGCCATCCACTCTGAATCCACTTCCTGGCGACCCTGTAAAAGGCGGAAAAGCCAAGGAGGCCGATTCTCCTCCTGGAGCGGCTAGGAGACTCACGGATGTGCTGCCACCTTGATTTTAACCTCAAGAAACCCACCTCAGTTCTCAGATGTTCAGAGTTAAAATGTGTATTGTTTAAAGGCTTGAAAGAGATGGATTGTCACAGTGTGTTCAACAAGGCGTAGGCACCATGGTCAGGATAGTGCAGGACTGGGCAGCGTGTCCTTCTGTTGTGTATTTGGTCTTGATGGGTTGCAACTGCCTCCACAGAACCCAACACCAACGAATTTGCGCTAACTTGTTTCCACAGCCATAGCAAACTAAAACAGTGTGCTATTCTCTGCCGTAATCATGAATACCATTGGCCACTAAATGTCTTAATAGAAAAGCAGTGCCAACTAGCCACCTGTATGATTAGAGGCATCACAGCGCATAATTTCTCACGGACCATTTAGTCATTATCTTTTCCCACAAGGTAGCCTTTCGGGAAAGTGAACTTGCACAATACTCTTTTGGAGTCCTAAGAAATCTTGAAGGCTCAAACTCCATGCAGTAGAGACAGCCACCAGAGGCCCTGCAAATCCTGTAATTCTGAGGTCTGAGAAATACAAGTCAGCAACAATACAACAGATAGAGGTCATGGACCACCGTTGCTTGTGCTCCAGGAAAACGAGGCATGCCCCACTGGGAAGCTCCCCCCTGACTTCTTGAATCAGTTCTTACCAACAGAACCATTCCAGCACGCCAGGAAACATCAGATGAAGAAGTCAATGACTCCCAAAGAGACCCTGAAGGAAATTGACCGGCTAATGCACGCCAGCCCCGTCTGTGGGTGTTGAAGGTTAATGACCCAGGGTGCGGGGCACCATTAGTGACTGAGGCAACAAAACATCCTAACTTTGTTTTCAATCAAACAATTTGGAAACTGCTTTGCTGGTTAAAGGCGCCCACCGACTAAATGCCAGTCAGCAGAAGAATGATTTAATGAGTCTTCCCACGGAAGCTGTGGCAACCCGAAGCAGTCATTTTCCGGTAGAAACATTTACCACAAAACAAACGCAATTGATTTCTGCCCGCTCCTCCCATCCTCGGTGGAAAAACAAGGAGCAAAAACAGCTCCAGCTGGTTAAACCAAAAATCCCTTCAGGAAGGCTTCAGCTTGTCAAATGTTTCTGATGTCCCCAAGGTGCCAGGAGTGGGACCCCTCCTGGATCCTCACACTCCTTTTGTGGGCTTTGACTGGCTCCTCGCATACTCTGGGGGAAAGGGGCCATTAGTTAAGTACTGCATTACTGCATTCAAGCCGTGGTCATATCATCGCTAAATCCACCGATATGACATTCCTGCCTTAAGCATTGGAAACCATCCTAGTAATTCGTTGATGCTTGTCTGGATTCCAGAATTGGACATTCAATTACTCAAATCAAATTACAGGAAAAAGACATGGTGAGATTTTGGCATTTCTGTTGTACTGACAGAGCCTGAAACCTGTGTCCCTTTCAACACATTCCTGGGATCCCCCTCTGCTAGGTTGGTGGCCTTTGAGGAATTGAATTGAGCTAATGGATGTTAATGCATGCTGCTAGGACTGGAGACCCACACCTTAGTCGTGTCCCTGGGGATTCCTGGTTTGTGATGGTTTACATTTCTGTGACTTGATTAACTGGAATCCGACAGGGGAAGCTTAACGAACACCTAACTGTGGCACTCTGCCAGATGTGTCATTTAATATGCCGAATGATTGCCTTAGCTAGGATCTTCTGATAAGCAGATGTTAAAATACAGTTAAGTCTGTGAAAGAAGAACATCTGTGAAGCTGAGACAGGAAGAACCTCAAACCACAATACAAACCCAACCCTCCGACCCCCACCCCCACCATGAGTGAAAGTTTTCTCTAACTCACAGTGGTCCGTGTATGTAGAAAGCTGCTCCCTTAAGCTTTCGGTGGTTGGTGTTTGGGCAGTGCCTCTCTCCCAGAGAATACCAGGGACACAGAGTAGGCACACACATCGGGAACTCCGTGGTCTCCCAGCACCTTTGGAAACTGTGACACCACTGGATGGGGCTCAAACCATTAACCTTTGATCAGCTGGCAAGCCAGTCAACTACTTGCACCCTCCACCCCACCCCCCACTCCCCCAGGGATCTCATTCCTCTTGACTGTGTTCTTCCCAGCAGAGGAAAGTAATTCCTATGACTTTCTGATTCAACATGCCCAATATCAGTCCTTTTCAGCTCCCAGATGCCTCAGATATTGATTTTCATGCATTTCATTTTATTTTTGCTCACTTCCAATTTTCCTACAGGCATACCTCACACATTCCCAGTTCCAATCATGAGAAGATTTTTATAGCTGTTCCTTTTTACCTTGAACCAGGCCCCATCAACAGAAGAGGATCCCGGAGGCTCCAGTCCCACAGACTTTGTCTGACTCACATCATCATGGTGGACTCCCCTCCAAGAAATCAGCTCCTCTTCAGGCATATTTTGAAAGTCCTCTGACCTGGGGGACATTCTGCCAGCAGTAGGTTCTGCTTCCTTTGTTTAGGCTGTCAGTATCTGAAAAGACTTCGAAGCTCTGCAGAAGGTTTTCAGCAATTCTTCCTCCCAAGTTGGGAACTGGATCCCTCTTGTTAGCCAAGTTTGTTCTTAGGCTGAAAGCTTCCCTGTTCATGTTGGGTGACCCGGTAGGCATTTGAAATACCGGTCACATAGCCTCTGTGATCACAGAAACACGAAGCCATCAGGGTACAACAAGCTGACATTCATGGTCAGAGGGATCGTGCTAAATTCATCATGAAGGATAATGCTATCTGTGATCACATCATGCCACTCCTTCTTCAAAAACAAATCCAGTCAATATAAGTATTATTCAATGTATGCACCGACCACAAAAGCCAGTGATGAATGAAGAAATTGAAGAATTCTACCAATGACTTCAGTTGGAAATTGATCGAAAGTGCAATCAACACGTATTGATAGTTATTCGTGTTCGGAATGCAAAAGTTAGAAACAAGGATGAGGAATGAGCAATACCTGGAAAATAAGGACCTGGTGATAGGAGGAGAACTGGGAACTGCATGGAGAATTTTAAGAAGCCACTGACTTGTTCCTCGCACATACCTTTTCTCAACAGCCCAAAAAGTGATGAATATACATGGACTTTCCCAGATGAAATACACAGAAATCAAATTGATTATATCCGAAGGGAGATATGATAAAAAGCTCAATATCAGCAGCTAAAAACCAAGACCGTGGAATAGACTATCAATCACCCACATGGCAGCTCAGAATAAGACTGAAGAAATGAAAGCAAGTAGCCAAAGCAGAGCCTTGAGTCGATCCCACCTGAATTTCTGGAACTTCTCAAGACCAAATTGGATGCATTGAGTGCTAAGGACAGACGGCGTGATGAGCTGTGGGAGGCCATCAAGAGTGCCATATAGAAAAAAAGGAAGAGGTCCTTAAGAAGGCAGGAGAGAAACAAAAGGCTAAATGGATGTCTGCCCTCAGGATCAATAACGACAGTATTGATACTGGGAGGATTGGCGAAAGGTGGGGGGATAAAGAGGGAACCAATTACAGCAGTTAACATATAGTCCCCTCTCCCCCTGAGGAGGACAGACAACAGAAAAGTGGGTGAAGAGAGACAGCAGTCAGTGTAACACATAAAAAAACACACACACAAAAAAAACAATAAAAAAACTATTAAGGGTCATGAGGGAGGGAGGGGGAAAATGAGGAGCTGATACCACAGGCTCAAGTAGAAATAAAATGATGATGTTAACATATGTATAAATGTACTTGATGCAACTAATGTATGGATTATTGTAAGAACTGTAAGAGCCCTCTATAAAATGATTAAAAGGGAGATAAAAGATATCTGAAGAGATTCTGAAACTTACTGTTCAACATAGAATAGCTAATGGAAGCAATGATGATGTCAAAGAACTGAACAGAAGTTCTCAAAGGGCAGCTCAGAAAGACAAAGCATGTGTTATAAAGAAATGTGCAAAGACCCCGAATTTAAAAACCTAGAGTGAAGAACATGCTCAGCCTACCTTAGATTGCAGGAACTGAAGAAAATATTTAAACCTCAAGTTGGAATATTGAATGATTCTATGGCCAAATATTTAATGGTGCGAGTATCAAACGGAGATAGAAGGAATACCCAGTCACTGTAACAAAAAGAATGGGTTGGCAATCAACCATTTCAAAAGGTATCATATGATCAAGAACCAATGATACTGAAGAAAGAAATCCAAGCTGCATTGGAGGCATTAAGCCACAAACAAGGTGTGATAGTCTGGGTAGACTGGAGAAACAAATTCATAGACACACATATGGATATAAGGGTAAGGTTTATATACAAGAGGAGTGGAACACTGAGAAAGCATCCCCACCCAGTCCAGTTCAAAATCTTAAGTCCAACATTAGCCCATATGCTCGATATCAGTCTACAAAGTCTCCTTCTGACTCACAAAATCACAGGTCAGTGGGAGCAGAATCCCGGCGCTGGCAGGGGTCTCCCCATAGCTCCTCCCTTCCGGGGCTCAGGGTCCATCAACAGCATCCAGTGGTGATAGAAGCAACTCAGCACTGGCAGAGGTCTCCATTGTGGCTTCTCCAGCTACAGAGGTCTGGTTCCATCAGGGTAAGGCCATGTGGCTTCTCCTCTGACTTTTCCAGCTCCTGGGATGCTGCCATCTTGTCTTGTCTGTAGTTCATTTTCTCAGAGACTGCCTCCCAACAACTGGGGAGATGGCCTCTCATCTCCACGAGGGAAATACCGTGAGATTTTCCAAAGGTCTCAGGAGAAAGCCATGCCCATATAGAGACCTCATTGGCTGCTCAATGACTATCTCCAGATTAATAGGCTAGAATCCACCCCTACATCTCAATCACGAAATCAATATAAGCACATGATTGCCACACAAGGTTCCAGGAATTGATGTAATACCAAATGAAATGTTTCAGCAATCTGATAAAGCACTCATTGATCTATGCCAAGAAATTTGTTAGACAGCAAACCGGCTAACCGACTGGAAGTGAACCATATTTATATGCATTCCAAAGAAAAGTGGTTTAGAAATGTGAAATTATCAAACACTATCATTAATATCACACAGAAATAAAAATGTGCTGAATATCATTCTGCAGTAGTTGCAACAGTACACCAAGAGGGTACTGCTCAAAATTCAAGCTGAATTCAGAAGAATATTGCTGCAATTCCCCTAACCACCCCAGGGAGTGGCTAGTAGGGTAGCCTCCTCTTCAGGCACTTGACTGAATGTGCCCTGATTGGAAATGTGGGCCCAGAGTTTAATGATCATGAGTCACATCGCAACGAGTGTGCCTGGAGGACCCTTAACCAATCCTGCAACCTTTTAAAATCTACAAGACTGTACCCACATGTCCTAATCGTTGTCCCCTTCCCAGTTTCGTGGTTGAGTCTGTGATGAATTGATGCAGTAATGCTTTTAGGCAATTTCCTTTGTTTTATATGTTCCAGTTTGAAAATCATGATGGCCTATTGTTGATGATCTACTTCATTCGGATGATTCTTTTTTTGTTTTTTCTTTCCTGTTTAAGTTTTAATAGGGTCTCTATAAAAATATATATTTGAATTTGGAGTTCTCTTGACCCTAGAATTTTGGTTAGCCAGCAAGTTCTTCCTTTAAGGGAGATCTGAATGACACATTGCCCAAGCTACCAAAAGCTCTGGAGGGTAGGGGTGGCGTGGGGCTTACTATGTCCATTTCATAGGGAAAGAAGTAAAGAGTTTAGGTAGTCTTGCTAAGATCATATGTTTGGTAAACTGCCCCCCCCACACACACACACAGTATCCCAAACTTGTCTGTGGTAGTTGGATGATTTTGGGTTAACAGGTGGGGTGGAGTCCAATCTGTTCATTGGGTCATAGCCTGATGATGACTCCTTGGAGGTATAGTTTTCTTATAAAGAGAAATGGGAACTTGTTGCTCTCTCTCTGTCCCTTCGTCTGCCTGTTTGTTGGGACTCTGCCTGCCTCCAGAGTGGCCACCTGTGGGCCAACAGACCCTGCTAGCTGACAGTACCCTGCCATGTTTCCATGGCCCCTGGATCCACAGGACAATGCATCCCCCAGCCTCTGAGCTTCCTGCTTTACTTTCGGAGCCAGCAGTCTGCAGCTATGCGATTCTTAAGAGAGGCTTATGGAATGACACCCAAATTAGGGTTTAGTTGGACTGGACTGGGATGCCTTCTTGATATGGAATTGCTTCTTATATAAAGCTCCTTCAATTGGAGGAAATTATGTTAAGGGAAGTCAGCCAATCACAAAAGGAGAAGTACAACATGAGTCTCCTGAGGTGAGTATAATTAGCACTCTAGGTATAGAAGAGAAGCCACCTATGTCACAGCATTTGGGTTGAGAGATAGGAAAGTGGAAGGAGGTTGGACCAAACCCAAGGAGGTACAATTTGGGTCAACACATTAATAAGAAAAGGACAGAGGGGGGAGGGAGAAAAAGTGAAATGATAGCGGAGGTAGCCGAGCACTGATCCACCCAGGGGGAGAGTACTGGTCTTGTCTCCACAGAATCTGCAGTGGGCATGCAGACCCTACCATGAAGCACCCAGCCATGAAGACAGTGTGGTCCCATGGAAGGATGCATGAAAAGAGAGAGCTATAGGCCTGGTCCCAATCAGAGGCAGACTGACCCCCTCCCTGGGACTGGACGTGGCAGAGAGCAGGATGGAGAGAGGAGCCAGCATGCCACACCCACATGGAGGCAGGCTGGGAGGGAGGAAGAGAAAGAGAGCCGAACTGGCCCCCATGCTGGCCCAGGATGCTCAGAGGATGACGTCCCTGCCGGGAGCTAATGGTACAGAGAAGAGACTGGGCAAACAACAGCAGGTGGGTCACACTGTCTCCTTACTGAAGTAGACTGCTACAGAGGACATTTCAGGGGTCACATGGTGGGGAAGTAATGGGGTCTGAATCCCCCAAAATGGAGTGAATCAAGAAAGGAACATACTTAGATGGACAGTCAGGATGAGAGAATGATGGACCAATGGTTCCTGGGGGACTTGGGGGAGAGAGAAGGGTGGGAGGGGGAGGAGAAGGAAGTGGTGTGGATAGGCTCAGGGATGGGGGAACAAGTGGTCCGAAATCAGTGGCAAGGAGAGGGTGGAAGGCCTGGTAGGACTCAAGCAAGGGTAATGTAACTGAGAGGAAGTACTGAAACCCAAATGAAGGCTAGGCATAATAGTGGGACAAGAGGAAAGTAAAAGGAAAGAGTGGAAAGAACTAGAAGATAAAGGGCATTTATAGAGGTCTAAATGCAGGTATGTCCACATGTAAATATATTTATTTATGATGAGGAAATAAATCTATGTGCATTTATTTATAGGTGTAGTATTAAGGTAGCAGATGGACCTTGGCCTCCACTCAAGTGCTCCCTCATTGCAAAAACACTTGGTTCTATTAAACTGGCATTCCATGATGTCAACCTGCCCTATATGATCACTGAAGATAAATAGGTACATAAGTAAATGTGTTGAAAGCAGATGGTGCCCAGCTATCAAAAGATATAGCATCTGGAGTCTTAAAGGCTTGAAGATAAACAAATGGCCATCTAGCTCAGGAGCAACAAAGCCCACTATGGAAGAAGCACACCAGTCTGTGTGATCACGAGGGGTCGAAGGGAGCAGGTATCAAGCATCAAGGAACAAAAATCACTTCATTGTGAATGAGGGGGAGTGCAGAGTGGGGACCAAAAGTCCACTTGTGGGTAATTGGACATCCCCTTACAGAAGGACAGCAGGGAGGAAATGAGCCAGTCAGGGAGCAGTGTAGCGATGATGAAACAAACAACTTTCCTCTAGTTCTTAAATGCGTCCTCCCTCCAACTATCATGATTCCAATTCTACCTTACATATCCAGCTAGACTGGCAGAAATACACTGCTACAGACGGGAACTGAAAATACAGAGAATCCAGGCTGTATCAACCCCTCAGGATCAATGGTGGGAGTGGAGATACTGGGAGGGTGGAGGGAAGATGGGGTATGAAGGGGGACTCGATTGCAAAGATCTCCATATAACCTCCTATCTGGAGGACGGACAATGAAGGAGTGGGCGAAGGGAGATGTCGGGCAGTGTAAGGTATGGCAAAATAATAATAATTAATAAAATATCAGGGGATCGTGAGGGGGGAGGAAAAGGGGAGGGAGGGGAAATGATGGGAGCTGATGTCCAGGGTTCATGTAGAGAGCAAATATTTTGAGGATGATGATGGCAGTAGGGGTATGGAGATGTCTGACATGTATGTATGAATCGTGACAAGCATTATACGAACCCCCAGTACAATGATTTATTAAATTAAAAAAGAAAACTATAAAATTAAAAGAAAAAAGTGAACGGTGCACTCAAAAGATAGCAAATGTTTAGAAAATAATGATGGCAATATACGTACAAATATGCTCAATACAAATGAAATATGGAAAGAGCTGAAAGAGCCCTCTATAAAATGATCTTTTAATTAATAAAAAAAAGCTCTTTCTTACATACATCTGAGTGTCACTGGACTTGTTTTCCAGACAACTCCACCTAACAGTGTCTGAAAAAAAATTAATGAATTACCAAGGGATCATGAGGGAGGAGGGAGGGGAAAAGATGAGGAACTGATGTCCAGGACTCAAGTAGAGATGTGGAGATTTGCAATCCAGGGATCATAAAGAGGAAGAAAGAACAGGCAACAATCAAGTTAGGCCCACCTATCAGCTGTCATCAAGTTGATTCAACTCATGGGTCTCTCGATGTGTCAGAGTGTACTGTGCTCCATCCATTGGACCTTCTGTGCTAATTTTTCAGGAGTTGATCACCAGGCTTTTCTTCTGAAGTGCATTGGCAGGACTAGAGTCTGTAACCTTTTGGTGCTAACCACTTATGCCACCAAGAAACTTTGAGCACACACTAGGTGCTTAAATAGATACAGGTGCTCAACCTCATCCTTCCATGTGAACACATAATATTGTATGTGCTTCTGGCAACAAGTGAACAAATGTGCTTGACGCAATGGATGTATGTATGGATTGTGATGAGAACTGTATGAGCTCCCAATAAAATGATTTAAGAATATTGTATGTGCTTCAACAAGTACAGCAATAATGACATAAAAATGAGAGTGCAATATTATTTGAGAAGGTCCCTGATTCTAAAATGTGTCTTTCACTGGTCTCTAGAATATTTGAAATTTCATCACTCATGATTCACTCTCTGAGTGTGCAACTGTAAACTTTTCTTTGTCACTTCCACTTTTGCTTAGTGTGTTGTTGTTTTTCTATATCATTTTATTGGGGGCTCATAAAGCTCTTAGCACAATTCACACATCTATCCAATGTGTCAAGCACATTTGCATACATGTTGCCATCATCATTTTAAAAGCATTTCCTTTCTCCTTGAGCCTTGGTATCAGCTCCTCATTTCCCCCCTCCCTCTTCCCCACTCCTTCCTTCACAAACCCTTGATAGCTTATGAATTATTATTACTTTTCTGTTGACAATCCCCCTGGGAGGAGATTATAGGTAGATAATTGTGGCTGGTTTTCCCTTTCTCCCCCCACCTGCCCCTTACCCTCCTGGTAGCACTATTTTCATTATTGGTCCTGAGGGGTTTATCCTGGATTCCTGGTGTTTCCAGCTCTTATCTGTACCTGTGTACATGCTCTAGTCTAGCTGGATTTGTAAGGTAGAATTGGGATCATGATAGTATGTGTGGTGGGGGCGGGAGAGGAGGAGAGGAAACATTAAAGAACTAGAGGAAAATTGTGTGTTTCATCGGTGCTACACTGCACCCTGACTGGCGTGTCTCTTCGTTATGACCCTTCTGTAAGGGAATGTTCAATTGTTTATCTTAGTTTTTAAGGTACTTCGTGTAACAATGCTTTTTTAAAGGCTGTACTTCCCTTTTGTTTGCAGGTTTCAGCTATTCATTTACTAAATATTCGCTGAAGAATGTTGAGTGCTGGTAGGCAGTGTTGTGGGTACTTCTGGATGGTAGAAACTAAATTAGACAAAAATCTCTGCCTTCTAGGGTCCTGCTTTTCTGTGAGGAAGATAGACAAAGTCTAGGTATACATAAGATCTCTATGAGTGAGAACTCACTCAACAGCACCTAACAGTGAGAACAATTTAACTTGAAATAACAATATTTTAGAAGTTACAATGTCTGCATTCCTCAAATTCCAAAGCAAGCAAGCTATAAGTCACCAACTACTGTCTAACAAGTGAAATGAGTTAAGTAAGTGGAGCATCAAGTCCACAAGATTGTTCCCAATTAAAAGAAAATTACTGCTAACCCTCAACTAAAAATCGGTAAATGAGCCTAGATCTGATAAAGAGTAAGCATATACATGATTTATTGCTCTTGAACCTTAGCAACTTTTCTGAACTGAGTACCTACCCAAGGTGACTTAAAGATTCCTTTAATACATTAGCCAGTAATTCCTCATAATTGAACCAAGTAAACTGATATGCGTGTGTGTGTGTATTTGAAAGACAGCCTTGGACACCCTATATTGGGTCCCAATGGGTTGGAATCAACTTGGTGGCGGTGAGTTTGGTTTTAGAGAGTATTTAAATCTCACTACCATTGAGTCAATTCCAACTCATAGTGGCCTTATCGGTCTGAGTAGAACTGCTGCTCTCTTTGGATTTCTGAGGCTTTAACTCTTTAGAGGAACAGACAGCAGTTAGCGCATTCAAATTGCTAACTTTGTGAACAGCAATTCAATGAGTATCCCATCCCCGCACCAAAACTCCTTGTATTTACATTAGTTGGTCTTAAGTAAAGCAGATCACCACTCAGTTGGATGGGTGGGCCTGATCTAATCAGTTGAACATTTTAAGAGGAAAACGGGGGCTTTCTGAGGGATGCTTTGTTCTCCAAACTACGTTAAACAGTTTACTAGAATCACTCTTCCTCCCTTATTGACTGTTCTACCAACTTAGGATACAAGTCAGTTTCCAACCGGCTATGTGTATATCTTATTACCATCTTACTGCTTTAGTCTCTTTAGAGAATCCTAACTAAGTTGGAGAGAGAGAGAGAGAGAGAGAGAGAGAGAGAGACAGACAACACAGCCCTGGCAAGCCCTAGATTTAGACTTTTAGTCTTCATAACTATGATAGTAAGTAGATTTCTGTTCTTTAGAGCTATCCATTTTGTAGGATTTTGTTATTACAGCCCTAAGAGACCAAGACAAAAAAAAATACTAGAAAACACTGATATCTATAAGCACCTAAAACCTAGATTCTACCTACAACTTCTTTACTTACTTAATAAGATGAATTTATGTCAAACATGAATACATGACTGTTTAACTTAATTTGAGACTATCTGATAAGAATAGTATTAATGAAATCACACTTAGGGTTGTTTTTTTTTTTTCAGGAAAGGAGTTGATAGATTGAGTTGTAATATCTGGATCGCAATTAAACTGTAAGAAAAGAAATTAGCCTCAGTATCTTTCCTCAAAAATGGGAATGACCTTGAAAAAGAAAGTAGAAAATGAAAGTAAGCACAAGAGAAGCACTTAGCCACGCTTAAAAAGTGTCCCAGCGGTTAACCTCAGCAACGGCCATTTTAAAGCTTATCTCATTTCTATACGAATAATATATAGATATGAGAACGTTTAGATAGAAAAGAATGACTTTCACCCTCCCCATCCAGAGCGAATCCATTCACATTGGCTGCGCTTCTTTTAGAGTTACTTTTTACATGGACCGTAAAGGGAAATAAAGTGGCAGAAAGAGGTCTTCCGTGTACTTGTTTGTCCTTGGAGACATTTTTAAAGGGATACATAAATAATGGACGATTCTGAATAAGGGACACTGCATAGTTTTGCAAAGAGCAATAGGAAGACGTAGAAGGCAACATGAGCGTCACAGTCGGCCGGGAGATAGTGTGCGCCCTCACGAGTGCTTTTCAAGCTGTGATGACGCGGAGCCTGTTACTCAAAACCTCACCGCCATTCCGTCAACCCCAACTCACAGGGCCCGATGGGACCGAGTAGCGCGTCCGCTGTGAATTCCCAAGGCTGTCCATCTTAACAGGAACAGAAAGCCTCATCTTTCTCCCCAGATGCAGCGGGTGGTCCCAAATAGTCGACCTCGGGCTTTTCAGCTGAATTCATGACATGCGACCTCGCCAGAGTTCCTTGATGATCCATTTCTCAGTCACATCATATATTGGTGGTCTTGGCAGGGTTAAAATGAGAAGAGAAGGAAGAGGGGGAGGAGGTGGTGGAATAGAATGAGAGAGAAAATATTAGAATGACTTTTAGGTCCTTTGTTTCAATTGTGGGGGAGAGGGGCAGGCGTGCGTGCCCGGGTGTGTTTAGTCATCAGGTATAATGCACTCCCCACTTTGAGTAGAGGTTAAAAAAAAAAAAGGTAAGAATGCCACACTGGTATACTGACGTCTTAGAAATTGACCTCTCAAAGAGCAAGGGGAGAAGAGACTCCCCTTCCGGATGGTAATACGCACCAATCCAAAGGGGAATAAGAAAAGAAGAAACTATTGCATTTGGTTAGAACCTGTGCTCAGAAGCCAAACTTAGTCTTCCTGGCTAATGGAGATGTGTTGACCCATTGACCTCCTGAGTAAACCATTAATACTTTAGAGGCTCATTGCATGTCCTTATAGAAGAACTACCCTTCTTCCATATGGCTGCTGACCATTCCATACTCCTGAAAGATAATGCCTCTTCTGGCTGGTTTTCCCATGCCTCAAAGATTAGACTAACTACCATTTTATTCTAAACAGGTTGGAGGGACCATCCCCCTGGGCCCAGTCTGGAGTCAGTGAGTCACAGTTAAATTAAATCACAGCAAGAGCCAGGATGCAACAGGAGAAGACAGCCAGCAGTTTGGAACACAAACCAGCATGCAATTAAAATGCCCAGGACAATAGCATGGTGTCCTGTTCTGACTACGCTGTAGAAATATTTCCATTAAACACAAAACACAGGCTTGCTGGAGGACAGAGATCAGAAAGTGTATGAGTCGTTAAGCTGTGAAGACCTGAGGCCATTAGCCACAGTTACATGTCACCCTGCCAATGATCACAAATTGATGACCCAGAATTCTGCTTGGAGCCCTCTAATGACTCTACCCATTCATCAGCCATGTGTGCTACTTGAGAGCATGCTTTGGTAAAAATCTGGAGAGGAGTGAGTGTCTGGGTCCATCAGCGAATAGTGCAGTATCCACAGTCTCTCTCATACACACAACTGTGAACCTTATTACTGCATTGTAGGTGAGTTCAAGGAGCTATGAGGATGATGTGGGTTGGGTACTAATTACAAGGTCAGTTTGTAATCCACCAGCTACTCCATAGGCAAAAAGATGCCTCTCCCATAAAGATGGATATTCTTGGAGACCCTATATAGGGTTTTGACCCAAAGGCAGGGGGTTTGGTTTTTGGTTGAGTAGGTGAGCTCAGTTTGATGATTAAATCATTGATTAAAAGAGAAAAGAGAAACACAAAATAATTGCCTCCACAATTTGTCCACTTCATCTGAGAATGCCTCAATCCAACTCACTGTCCCCTAGTTGAATCTGATTCATAACCATCCGATATAAAGTTCGCAATCCCACATATATGCTGTACCACCACCTGGGCTCCTTAGCTGGGAACACAGGGAGAAACAAATCGAGACTCACAGGGATGCACATCAGGTTGGGGAAATCATAATATGATCAAAACATCTAATGAGTGACTCATGGCTATCTTTCCTTTATTTGCCTGGCAGGTTTCGCATCTGAGTATCCTACTGGCCCAGGAGTTGGTCAGTACAGATACTGGTTTGTTTCTTTGACTTCTTCCCTTTGACTCAGATTTGAGAGCCTGGGCACCTGTGGTGCGGTAGGTTATTGTAGAATTGCAGGCACATCCAATTCTTTCTTCCCTATGGGCAAAAGCCACCCAACGAATCGGAAAACCCATAGAGGGAGAGGAGAAAACTCTAAATATAAAAGATTGCTTTCAAACTCTCTACAAATGAAATGTCTTTCTCTCTCTCTAAATACCCATATAAGAACCATTGTTAGCAAAGGGCCAGAAAGGTGATGCCAACCGTGAGAATTCTGAGTCCATCCTATTTGGTACTTAATGGATCAGGCAAACTGGACAGATCCTGGAGGCTTACAAAATTCCTACACTTGGTCTTATAGTGAAAATGACACATAAAACTATTCATTGAGTCCCTTTAATGTTGCAAGAAAGAAGCCTGAGTGGAATTATGGATTAAACATAGGGCTGTTAACCGAAAAGTCAGTGGTTCCAGCTCACCAGCTGCTCCACAGGAGAAAGGAGTTAGTTTGCGCCCATAAAGTTCTACAGCCTCTGGAACTCCACAAAGCAGGTCTACACTGTCTTATAAGGTCACTGAGTTGGCATCAAATCAATGGCAATGGAGTGTTGGCAGGTTTTGCGTGTAGGGGCTACAGCTTCTTCTGTTCAGGGATACTGTTAGTCATATGAGAACTAATCCCCCACTCCCTGTAACAGGGAGGCTTCATGTAATGGTCAGTGCTTAGCCTCATATGAGGCCCGTACCCAAAGCTGGACTGGCAAGTTTCAAGGTTGTCACAGCATTACAGCATGGCCCACCTGCCACAGCTGATAGGCTCAGACCCAGGCCCACCCGGAACTCCCAGCTCCCAGGAAAGTGCATGCTGAGCCCTGAGGGAACCGTGCTGACAGCTGAATTGCAGACACAGCCTACTGCCTGCCAGAATTTCTGAGACCTCTGAAAACATGCAGGTCTTATGAGGTTTGCGTCCTGTAAGGAACTGCTGCCCTGTTATCACTCAGCGGTTGAGCTGTGCCAAAAATAGAATCCTGCCCAGAATTCCTGACTCCCAGGTAGGATCTCACAGCTCTGCAAACCAACAACTGTGGAAATCGGTAGGGTGCCTCTTCAAAAAAAACCAAACAAACACAAAAAACCGAGACTAGAAATGCCATGAGATGCAGCCATCCCTTTACTTGGTATATATCACAGAGAAATAAGCACCGTGGCACCAACAGCTGCATGTGCAACCATGTCCACTGCAGCACTGTTCACAACTGCAAAAAGATAGGACCAACCTAAATGCTCATCCACCCTATGAGGCTTTCATTAAAAACATATCCCGTCCACCCCACAGGCCTCATGTTCTTCATGTTCCTTACACTCAACAGACATTTTTTAAAAAGTCATTTTATTGGGGGCTTTTATAGCTCTTATAACATTCCATGCATGAATTGGATCAAGCATATTTGTACATAAGTTGCCATCACCATTTCCAAAACATTTTCTAGTTGAGCCCTTTCAAAGGACATTTAAAAGAAGCACAATTTGAGTCACTTGAAGATGGCCAAACTGCCATTTTGACATGGTAGAAATGGAAGTCCAGGCAACGTTTCCTTCCGTTGTACATGGCGTTGCGGCATGTTGGAGCTGACTCCAGAGTGGCAACAATCTACTGGCGGACTGAGGTCTGTAACTGGACAAAGAGGTTCCTCTTCTAGGTGGGAGGACAGGGATTTGTCACGTGGGGAGGAAGTTGTAGGGACCACCACCATCTCAGGAATCTAGAGTATTGTCTGAAGAAAGTGATAGTCCCGTTTATGGGCTTAATCTGTCTATCTTGAGAGTCTATAAGGTGCCAAATGTTTCAGGGGACATTTGTTCTCAAGCAAATAGCAACAGACCATCAGCATGTGTCCCTTTCAGCTTACACCCTCTCTCTTTAGATTGCCTGTGCGTTATTTGTCTTGGTCCCCACGAATGCTTGCGCTTCCTTTGAAACCTTGAACTTCTTAAGCCTGAAAGATCATGGACGTTTCTGTAGGTTGTTCTTCCAGCTTGTTTTCAAACTAAAGAACCCAGCAAAGGCTTGAGCCTTGGAGAGTGTTTCATATAACTCTAGCATATAAAAACTTTGACAGACGGAGGTCAGGGACGTCTGCTCTGAATCATGGGACATTGTAAAAAGCGACAAAGCTCATAATTCAGATATGAATGCAGCAGCTCAGCAGGGGTGGGGATGAAGCATTACTCACAGAGTTATCTTCTTGCTAAGTATAATTGAAAGGCAAATAAATAATATCAAGCAACAGAAGTTCAGGCCAGCAACCTTTTAAACAACAAAGCACCAGGCAATTCACAATCTGATCTTCAGGGTTTGTAGCTACTGTGCATAAGTACAGCAACACCAATATCTGTAATTAAACCAAAGTAGCAATTATATCGAAACCAATTCTTACCAGTCCATGCAGTACTAGCTACCAAGACACTGATAACAATGCCTTCACAATTAGGGCGGTATAACGAAGCAGAGGAGCCCCGGAGGCAGAATAGTTAAGTGTTCAGCTGTTAATGGAAAGGTCAGTGGTTTAAACCTATCAGTTGCTCTGCAAGAGGAAGACCTGGCGTCTGCTCCTGGAAAAACTTGCTGGTAGGTGCCCTGGGGTCATTCCTCACTGATAGTGCCTCACTCAAGCCCTGCCCAGTCGGGCGCCACGCGCACAGTTATTATTAGGTTTGAGTGCCCTCCGGGAAGAGCTGTGTCAATCCATGTCACCAAAGGTCTTGTTTGCCGACCTTCTACTTTACCAAGCATCTGTCCTTTCCCAGGGGCTGGTTTCTCCCATAACACACCCAAAGTTCAGAGAGAGGAGCATTTTGGCTGCACAGGTTTGTTTGTTCTTTTGGCAGTCCTTGGCACTTTCAATATTCTTAATGCATCTATTCTGGCATTTTCCTTATTTGTTGCCTAGCTTTTATATGCACAGGAGCCCACCTGAGCCTTTAAAGCGACCGCCTTTTTTCTCCTCACCTGCTCTTCAACAATGTCAGGAATGGCCTTGTGATGGTGTGGTCAACCCCTTAGCTGCCAAGTGAGGGTCAGCTATTGGCTATCCTGAGGGAGAAAGATGTGACAAGTCTGTTCCCATCGAGATCACAGCCTTGGAAGCCCTAGGAGCAGTTCTCTGCCTTGTGGGGCTGCTCTGAGTGAGAAGCGACCCCATACCGCAGAGCAACAAGAAGCAAGTCAGGTGGCAGTTACTGTGGGGCAGGCGGAGATGTCAGGAGAGGAGGAGGAGGAAAGGGAAAGAGGAGTCAGGGGTGGGAGACAATGCACAGCGAGGATTTGGTGATTGACTGGATATGGAGCGCAAGGAGGAGAAAGGAAAAGAGAGGTTCCCGGCGAGGACAAAAATGGGCATATGTATGTCTGCCCAGGCCCATCACAGCACTATTCACCACAGCAAAACAATGCAAACTAGCCACGCGCCCACACGTGGTGTCCTCAAGTTTCATTTCTGAACACCCTGGTTTGGAAAAGGCGAAGGATGTCAGTGATGGACCCCAAATCCATTTGCAGAGTCCCCACATAGACTAAGCTTCCTTTGAATTCTTTCTAATCATTGCCAAGGATATAGATCATCTGGTCCTCAGGCGGAAAGTAGATAACTGAATGCTCTCTCCCCACCTTTCATTCTTAGGGGCTGGGCTGGATGTGTCCTTGATGGAGGTCACCATATTTCAGACATTCCTAGAGATGACATCGTCATGGCTCGTGCCCCATCAGTTGTGCTCTGCCTGTGTTGGTCAGAAGACCGCAATCTGTGTGTCCCAATCAGAGCCCTGTTCCTGCTTCTGTCATCCAGCCTGTAACTTTGATGTCTTGGTCTGCCACCAACCTTGAATTTATGACAGTTTCCTTCATTCCTTATTTAACTATGCCTTGTTTAACTAACCCCCCAACTTGATTCCTTGGAGGCCATTTTGACCTTCATCCTGATGATGTGTCTATGACCTTGTGTTGCTTTTGCCCCCTTTTAAGACTCATGTTCTCCTTAAATTACATTTAAGGTTGTGGTCTCTCTCA
>PVJH01017226.1:5110-48436 GCA_004026705.1 Nesogale talazaci | reverse complement strand
ACAAAGTAAACCAGATAAAAACCTCAATAGAAATGAAAGCAGAAAATACCAAAAACTCAAACAAATTTAAATGAGCCTTAAGGAAAATCAGATGATTGAGTGCTAAGTTTTGACCTAACTGCCTTTGCACTAATCCACTTTCCAGTGCACGTTAGCCAGGCTGCTCACACTCATGGTCCATGGTCAGAAGATGCTCCAGGGGGTAACTCCACAACCCCCCCCCCCTTTTTTTTAATGAAATAGCTTTAAAATGGGTCTAAAAGGGAGATCAAATGGTAAGATAATCCACAAATTTTGCTTCTGAGATTTTTCCTATGAAAATAATCCGATACTATTATGGATGTCCAATGATGTTTATTATAGCACTATCTGTAATTATTTCTGACAAAAGAAAAGACGTAAACTCCATCTAGAGTGGATTTACTCTGCAAGTTCTGGTTCTCCTACAACTCTTAAATAGTTTCACAAGTCTGTCTACTATTAAGGAAAACGTAATATATTGCTAAGTTTAAAGAGTAGGTTGTAAAATATACAAAATGATTCTATAGAACTTTATATGTTGATGTATATATTTATTAAAATGTGGAAGGCTATAGGGAAAATGTTAAAAGTAATCTGTGGGTGATAGGGTTATGAATGAGTTTTCAAAAATCCTTCCTGTGCTTTCAAAGTTTATTCTCTTGGAAACTCTCCACATTATTTTACTTATAATTTCCAACAAAAAATATTACTTTTTAAAAATACACACACAAAAAAAGAAGAGAAAATGATAGACACCTAAATAGCAAACAAGCAAAGAATATGGACCATCAATAAAAGTATAAATGGCCAGTAAGCATTTACTAAACATAATAAAGAAGTCAAATTAAAAAATAATTCCCAATACTAAATTTACAAAGATTTTTTAAATGTTTTGGAGTACATAGGTGTGATACATTTAGACAGTATTTGTCAGAAAATCTTTTAAATGTGAATCATCCCTTTTAGCTTGACAATCCTACTTTTGAGAACTTTTCTCAGAAAGTAGTCCCAGAAGGCATATAGATGCCTGAACCGTATGCTCCCTGAGAGCAGAACACAAGATTTTCTCCGTGAGCATCGGAAGACGCTACATGAAAGATAGTCTACTTCTTGGCTATTCTACAGGACTGCCAGATGGCATGGCAGTGAAAAAACAGGCTATAGGAATATGTTGACAACTATGTTGTAAAAATAGGAATGTGGGAGGCAGGTATAGAAAAAAGATATCAATCAAAATGTCTATGGGATTTTTATTTTATTCTTTGAGCTTTCTCTGTTTCCCAAGTTTTCTACAATGAGTACATATTATTTTATGCTTAAAATAAATGTTTTCAGAATAAAAAAGATCTGCCCTATGACTTTGCATTTGCACTTTCTACCTACTTTAAAAATTCTGAAAATTTTTCATCTTTTTTTTTTCAATGAATCGTTGTGACTCTCAAGTGGTCTTTGCTTTAACTAGCCACAAACTGGCTGAAAACTTAGTAATAGACAAAATTAAATGATCAATAATAGGAGTTGAAACATATTAAAAGGGGATTCTAAGGCTGAGCCCTGGTTGCATAGTGGTTGAGTGCGGGACTGTGGCCCACTGGCTTGGCAGTTCAAATCCAGCAGCAACACTCTAGGAGCAAAGCTGGGTCTCCCACTCCCACCAGAGGGTAGTGATGCCCCAAAACAAAACAAAACAAAACAAAACAAAAACAGAAGGGAATTCTACTCTAGAGATGCTTATGTTTGATAACAAGAAAGCCCAAGCTGAATTTAAAAGCCAAACTGTGTATTTATATTTTAAACCACATTTTGATTTTTTATTTTTTGGGGCATCACTGCCCTCTGGTGGTGGGAGTAGGAGGCCCAGCCTTGCTGCTGGATTTGAACCTCCAACCCAGTGGGCCACAGTCCCGCGCACAATCACTACGCCACCAGGGCTCAGCCCCTAAACAACATTTTGTAAGGGGTCACATATTGAAGTCATGAATGATGAGCTTTGTCACCCTTTAGGATTTAAAATATTTGGTATTTATAAAATTGCTTTTGGTATTTAAACTATGTTTAAGAGTTGTTGCATGAGAATGTACAATTATATCTGTTCACATCGTTTACATGTATGATTTCTTTTTTTTTGGGGGGGGGGGGGCATCACTGCTCTCCGGTGGTGGGAGTAGGAGGTCCAGCCCCACTGCTGAAATTGAACCTTCGTCCCAGTGGGCCGCAGTACCACGCACAACCACTACGCCACCGGGGCTCAGCCCCATGTATGATTTCTTAAAATGATCATTTTCATAGTTGTGATGTTCTAATTATTGAATCTATATTTGAAGTACATATCTTAATACTCTTAAAAATAGATCTTCATAATTTAACATATATAGGGGAACTGGAGACAAATTAGCAACTCAAATACCTTTTAAACATTTATTAATGCAATGTTCTATAAAATAAACTTCACACTTATCTTCCCCAAACCCAGCACAATGGTTGGCTAAAAAAAAATAAAAAACAGGCATGGAAAATGCATCAAACAGCAGATTTGGTCTGTTGCCTGACATCCTGACACCATCCACAAAGTGGGCCAGAGCCCCAGTTCCACTGTTTGGGTCGGCCTGTAGATCTTCTCTTACTGAGTAGGACGCACATGTTCTGCCATGCCAGTAAATCCCTCTGCGCTGATGTATTTTATCACACAGCATTCTAATTATAATTTGCTCTCTTTTTTTTGTGAGGTGACAAGATGTGCTATAAGAACACTTACTTAGTTCATTGGTACCTATGTTTCTTTGGTGACTTTGAGACTACGAACAATAAACAGTTAATTCCCTTGGAATTAAAAACCGAATCAGTTTCCTGAACTTGTAAAACTGACAACTCATCCTTGGACTCTATTGAATTAACTGATGGTCTATATACTGCTCTGGTTTCTTATGACAGCCAGTCAACAGGCATTCCCTGGTTGACAACTGTTTCTTCCTCAAGCCATCTTTTAAAATCCCATAACCCATAATCATGCTAGTCAGTCTGTGCAAACTGCTTATATATGTGAAAGCACTGTTAATATCAGTGATGTTAGAAATAGTTACTATTGCTCTGTGCATCCAGCTCAGACTGACTGCCCAAGAGGAAAAAGAGTGGGCTGAATTATGTTATTTTCCCACACTGTCCATGCTCTGGCTAAATCTAGTTTCCACACAGGTGCTTCGTTCAGAGCAGAGGGTTGAGGATTTTACATAGTCTGGTTCACTCATGTGGTCCTTCTATGACACAAATGGTTTGTTCTTGACAATTAAGGTTAAGGTCAGTGATTCATTTCAAACTCACCTAGTGGTGTCAAAGAAGAAATGCCTGATAATTTGCTTCCCACAGCCAAGAAAATCCTTTGTACCAGTTCCGTTGTAGCACAAGGTCACCATGAGTTGGAATCATGGATTTGGCAATGGATTTGGATTTTGGCTTTTCTTCATTCACAACTTATATACGAAGAAGGAAGTGACTGAGCGAATGTGCCTGAACCGTCAATGCACCTAACACTGGTTTTACACTAGAGCTTATAATTCGAGTAGGATTCCAGGAAAGACTCAGGAAATATTCTCTTCTAAACTGTCTGGGCTGTATCCTCTTAGCATATTTATTCAATCTGTGTGCTGAGCAAATATTAGAAAAGCTGGATTATATGAAGAAGAATGCAGCGTCAGGAGTGGAGGAAGGCTTATTAAGAACCTACCATATGCAATTGATACAACCTTGCTTGCTGAAAAAGGGGGCACTTGAAATACTTGCTGATGAAGCTTAAGGATTGCAGCCTTCAGTATGGATTACAATTCAATGTAAGAAAACCCAAAACCTCACTAATTGGGTGGGTCCCCGCTTATAAGGCCACTCCCTCAAGGACACAACCCCTAGCTAGGAGTGTCTTGTTGACATAAAATTATCTACCACAGACCACCCTTGTCGACTTGATATCTGTACACAATTCTATAGCCATACATTATCTTAAAGCAAAATCAAGAGTAAAATCACACTTGTACCTAATAGGATAAAACTAAAATGTGTACAACTGAAAATGCACCAGTCCCATTTAAAATAATATTTTATAAGGGAACAGAATAAAAATATTTTATGCCTAACAAATGCAGCTATGTGAACATAATCTTATAATTCTATCAGCATCTTCCCCCATCCATGAACATTTGTAAACCAGTTACTTCAGGACTTTATCTGTCCCTATTTGGGGTATCCAATTTCTAAACTGCCTATTTTTATCAACCCAGGGATGTAGAGACAAATATGTTCTATGATGTGAAGAATCCTCATTCCACTTGGAACCTTGTGTGTCTGTATTCATAGGCAAAGTCAAGTCAGACTAGGCCATCCAGAGAGTCAGCATGCAAAATGCGCCAATTCATAGACTCAAAGATCATATCTTCTTCTGGTTGGGTCCTGCTCAACCCAGCTTGGGCAGCCTCACTTAGGCTCACCAGGATGCCCATTGGCCACCTCTCCTCTCATTCATTGGACATTGAATAAAGAAGATTGAAGAATAACCTATGTATTTGAATTATGGTGCTGGTGAAGAATATTGAAAGCTCCACGGACTGCCAAGAGAACAAATAGATCTGTTTTGACTAAACAGATTACACAGATGAATATTAGGCTGGGATCTTTGTGTGTGTGTGTGTGTGTGTGTGTGTGTGTGTGCATCACTGCCCCCTGCTCCTGGAGAGCTGCTGCTGGACATGAACCGCCAACTCTGTGGGCTGCAGTCCCCCACCCAACCACTACGCCATCAGGGTTCAGCCCAGGCTGGGATTGTTTTAAGAAGCTTTTCATTCCAAGAGTCTGTACTAAACTCACTAGCAACCTCTCCAATCAACCTTTACAACTTTTAAGGTTATCACCTGCTGACAAAACAAAAATCTGAAACTTCTTCTATCTCCTTTTTACATACCTTCCTCCCCATACAATTATTTATATATTTTTAATCATTTTAGTTGTGGCAATCGGCTCATACACCTCTTGTCTCAGTATATTCATACATCCATTGTATCAACCACTTTTGTACATTTGTTGCCCTCATCATTCTCAAAACATTTGCTTTCTACTTGAGCCGTTGGTATCAGCGCCTCATTTTCCCCTCCTTCCCCACCCTCTCTCCCTCAAGAACCCTTGATAATTTACAAATTATTATTTTGTCATGTCTCACACTGTCCAATGTCTCCCTTTATTGACATTTCTGTTTTCCGTTCCCCAGGGACGGGGTTATATGTACATCTTTGTGATTGGTTCCCCCTTTCTAACCCACTTTCTTTCCACCCTCCCCGTATCGCCACTCTTACCACTGGTACTGAAGGGGTTGATCTGTCTTGGATTCCCTGTATTTACAGTTCCTAATTGTACCAGTGTACATCCTCTAGTCTAGGGCAATGTAACCAAGAGGAATTACTGAAACCCAAATGAAGGTTGAGCATGATAGTGGGACAAGAAAAAAGTAAATAGAGGCCAAAACTAGAGACAAAGGGCATTTATAGAGGTCTAAATACAGGCATGTACATATGCAAATATATTTTATATGAGGATACTGAAGTAGATCTATGTACCTATATTTATAGGTTTAGCAATAAGGTAGCAGATGGACATTTGGCCTCCAATCAAGTACCCCCTCAATGCAAGAACACTTTGTTCTAATAAACTGGCATACCATGATGCTCATCTTCCCAACATGATCACTGAAGACAAAGCAAATGTGAAGAAAGCTAACGGTGCCAGGCTACCAAAAGATATAGCATCTGGGGGCTTAAAGGTTTGAAGATAAACAAGTAGCCATCTAGCTGAGAAGCAACAAAGCCCACATGGAAGAAGCACAGCAGCCTGTATGCTCATGAGGTGTCAAAGGGATCAGGTATCAGGTATCAAAGAACAAAAAAATCATATCATTGTGAATGAGGAGTGTGGATCCAAAGTCCAGCTGAGGGCAACTGGACATCTCTTTACAGAAGGTTTGCAGGGAGGAGACGAGCCAGTCAGGGTGCTGTGTAGCACGGAGGAAACATATAACTTTCCTCTGGTTCTTTGATGCTTCCTCCCCTGCAACCCCCACTATCATGATCCAAATTCTACCCATACGATCATGTAATCTAGTGTTGTTAGCGTTCTTTCCTAATGTTCTTTCCTAGTGTTCTCTCCTGATCTCTTCTAGCTAATTTACATTCGCCACATCTCCTGCCTGGTCTGCTTCACACATTTTAACTTCAATTATTTACTCCATGCTGCTTCAGTGGCCTTTCTGAAAGTACAGCCAATTCTCTGAAGACCGTACTCACATGCTCATTCAACTTCACTGCCAATTACCACCACCCCAAATATGGTCAGCAGTTTCTTTAACTGCCTACTGTATGTTCCGTACTTAGCACTGCTGATTCGCTGTGAGCAAATAATTCTAACCTTTGTCTAGCTGAGGGAAGACAAACAATGAGAATAAATGAAGTTATCTAATATGGGTAGTGATGGGTGGAAGAAACCAGATGGGGGAGATGTAGGTGAATGTGCAATACAGTCAGTTAAGGGTAAAGTTTCATTGGAAAAGCGGCCAAGGACAGGTGGAGGGGGCGCATGGGGGTCAGACCTGGGGTTGGGGAGGTGGGGTGATACAACTAAGGTGCATTTCATGAGGCCATTCAGGGTACATTTGGTGGGAAAACAGTCCCAGCCTCTGGAAACATTCTGCTGTAGGGATGCGTGTGGTATTTAGGAGGAAGGACAAGAAAATCTGTGTGGCTAGAGAAGAGGGTGCATGAATCAGGGAGCTAGCGAAGCTAATACAAACTGTCAGTGGACAGCATCGTATGCCCCTGCAGCTTACTTTGTCACAGATCTTTCTTTCAAAGATTTCACAGTCCGTGAGGGAAGGAACATGCTAAGTATTCAGTAGAACACTTTTAAATAAAACAAATAAATGTACGATTAGGATTAACAGAGATCACACAGATCAATAAGCCTCAATTATAGCTTCCCACTGGGGAATATTCTAAGCAGCTTTTTCCAATGGCAGGCCTCACCAAAGGAAAGAAGGTAGCCCTGGCAGACCTTTGTGGAGACAAGGCAGGAGATCACATAATCTGTAATGCCTCAGTCTCCCTCTTTGAAATATTGGAATATCGGCTCTGTGGTCAATGGCTTGTCATTCTGAAAGCCTGGTACAATAAATCACCAAACTGCTCAACTTGGAAAGTGTTCCAATAAGCAACAAAGGTTGTAGGACAGAGGTCCATAGAAAGCAAAATTTTTAATATTGAAAAATATATATTTTGATTCTTACTTGCTCTCCTTCTTAGAGCAATGTCCAGCACAGAATTTTAGGCACTGTGAAACTGTTCAAAATATATAAAGCTATCATAAAAGCAACATTTTAAAAGACTAGAAATCAGTAAGGAGACTCTTCTAAAAATGTTTAAAGTAACTTGGGGGAAACGCAGGGAATTAGAAAAACTTGTGTTAGGAAAATTTAAAAAGCATTCTTGTAGACTAGTAGTGTTTTGTTTGGCTGTTCTCCAGAGAAAACCGTTTCAGATTTGACAAATTATGGTGAGGCTGTTATTAGTCACTTGTTATGATACATCTCTACATTTCCTGACACTTTAAGGCAAACGAGAGTACAGTGGGTAATTTTCATAGGTGAGTTTATCATTGTTGCTCGGGGTCAAATGGGTTCCAGGCCATAGCAGTCCATACCCAGCCGAACAAAGCAGGCCCACATCAGGCCCACAATTGTGGCAGTCACTGCATCAGTCTGGGAAACTGGGAATCAGGGAGAGAATGCATGCAGACAAATGCTCTGTGCCCCTATTTTCAGGAGTCTAGGAGGCCGAGACGCTGGTGGAAGGAAACTTTACGCGGGTGAGTTGGAGGTGCATCTCAGTCACATTCCCCTAAGTAAACACCATCCCCCACAACCTGCCCCTTCTTAAGGTGCTGCTTGCAAGCACATGGTGGCTTCTATACCCTTGAAGGTTATCAGCCTGAAGTTTGTCTGCCATCAAGTGTGGTCAGACCACACTACTCTGAATATGGCCCAGTCCCTTCTGCCAAGGATCATAGGTTGTTCCCCTGGGGAAGAGCTCAGGGACACCCAAGGGTAAGTCTCAATCTGAGCTCTAGAAACCGCTCATCTTATTACATAGGTACCCTCCTGCTATGTGCATGCCCTGAGCATGCGCATCCTCTTCCTGTGACATGTATCCTCTAATACAACCCGACCCTCACCTTCAGCAAGCAAGGCTGTGCCATCTCATATTTAGAGTTGTTAGTAAGCCTGATATCACATTCTTCTTCCTGTCATCACCCGCCATGATAATTTGCTCAGCATACAGACAATAAATATGGCGAGAGGATAGAATCCTGACACGCCCCTTTCCTCATTTTAAACCGTGCAGCATTCCCTTGTTCTGTTCATACAGCAGCCTCATAATGTATGCTTATAGGTCTGATTAATTGTAAGTATTGTTAATATTCTGACTGCTGCATTCAATAATACATCAAACTTCAAAACTCCCAAAACGAAGCAAAATCAAGCTCAAAGCCATCAAGTTGGTGCCGACCACAGTGACTCTTCCGCATACCGTAGACGTGCCCCTGTGGATTGCTGTGACTGTGACTCATCATGGGAGTGCAAAACCTCACCTTTCTCTTGTGGAGTGCCTAGGGGGTTTGAACTGAGGAACTTGCAGTCAGCAGCCCAGTGTGTAACCATGAAGCTAAAGCCCAACGTTTTCTCCTTTCTGTGACTTTTTATTTTTTTTAATTGTTTGTCACAAGACTGTAAGTCCATTTCAGTTTCACGTTCCTCCTCTTTTTGCTTTGTCTGTTTTGGGGCGTCACTGCCCTCTGGTGGTGGGAGTGGGAGGCCCAGCCTTTGCTCCTGTGGAGCCGCTGCTAGAATTGAACCTCCATCCCAGTGGGCCGCAATCCCGCGCACAACCACTATGTCACTGGGGGCTCAGCCTCCTCCTTTTTGCTTTAAGCCACTCAGACCACTGTTTAGGTTTGAGGGCTAAGGAATCTGGAGGGTTCTGTGGCTCTTCAGAGTGTCTTTTTAAAATTAAGATTAGAATATCCTATGTAAAACTTCCACTTTCTTTTTAAAGTATTGTTTAAATGTGTTTATCATTTTATCTATTTAATTACACATATCACAAAACACAGAATAGTTTATTCCAAGCATGATATTACACAATTTTATGAGTTTGGTAAAAGTTACAGCTACTCTTAAGAATTGACTCAATATACCTTTCATAAAGAAAACATTTTAAACTTGAACAAAGGGCATATAACACAAATATGCTTCCCCAACTACCTCTTTTAAGGCAGTTAATTCGAGAGGCTTTACAATGTTTGTCGATGGAAAGATGGAGAAATGGAATGAATCTTGGAATGTTCCATGAACTTTTTGAAGCCTCCTTCTAAAATAGTGCCTGCCACAATAATAGTAAGGAGAAAAGTAGGATGGAAGAACTATTTTCTAATATTTAAATTTTTCAATGATATTATCACTTACTATAAATTCTGTTTTTCTTTTTGTCCAAATAAATGTCACTGTGTCCTTCTCAGAATATGTTTACTTAGCACATTAGCATAGTAATATTTTAGAACAGTGTGTCACATCTGTCAGTGTGCCATCTGTGGCGACTTGAATGTTGCTGTGATACTGGAAATTGTGTCACTGGTATTTCAAATATCAGCAGGCTCACGCACGATAAATTGGTTTCAGAGGTCTTCCAGACCCTAGAACAGACTATGAAGAAAGAAAAAACTCTCAGTCTCTGAGGGATTAGCAGCTGAAAACTTTATGGACAGCTGCAGATCATCGTCAACTATAGTGCCAGAAAATGGTCCCCTCAGGTTAGAAAGCTTTCAAAACGTGACTGAAGAAGAGCTGCCTCATCAAAGAAGAGTTGATTAATGATGTGGATATAATTAAGCTTTCAGTACCTTCATTTGTGATGAATAAGAGGGGAGAGTAGCAAACATCCATTAATAATAACAATGTGGACTGTAAGAAGTATGAATCTAGGAAAATTGAAAGGTATCAAAAATGAATGGTGCCCAGCTATCGAAATAAATAGCTGGATAAATAAATAAATGGATCTTAAAAGCTTTTCTTAAAATAAAAAGTCATCAAAGTGAGGTGTCAGCTAAGTTCACACAGAAGAAATAGAATATCCTGTGTGATCCTAGGATTGTAAAATATAAAATATAAGACTGGGGGAGGAAACTGCATTAAAGGTTTGATTCTGAGTACCTGGCTTGCAGAAGGCTGTGGGTGACAGAAACCCAGAATCCTTTTGCAGAGGCCTCGTGTGGATTAAAGCTCTGGAGAAAACCCTCTGACCATAGATCTGGAATGTGAATAGCTGGGGTATCAGACAGAATGCACTGGAAAGTGTATTTTTTGCAGATGTAGCTAGATTAAAATTCAAAAACTGATTATTTGTTTTTCCTTTTAAATCATTTAAAATTTGTTTGAGTTTTTATTATTTTATGCTTTCTTTTGGATATTTTTGAGTGTTTTATTTTGCTATTGTTCTTGGGACTGGGGGCTGTATGTTAGTCCTTATATGAAATCCAGGATAGATAAATCTATAATGATATAAATGGAGTGACATTTTTAAGGCAATGAGAGGACAGGCTGCAGGGAAATGGAGAGCTGATACTAATGACCACCAGAAAGAAGCAATTGTTCTAAAACAGATTGTGATGATGCTCACACCATTCTTTTAAATATATTAAACCATTGAACTGTGTGGTATGTGATTGGTCAATAAAACTGTTAAAGTTCAAAAAGTATTTTTTTAAAACATGAGATGAAATGCATAAAAATTGATCGTTCTCGGAATTGACATCCTAGGCATTAATGAGCTGAAATGTACTGGTCCTGGTCATTTAGAATCAGAAAATCATGTGATTTAAAAATCCAGAAGTAGGGGCTGAGCCCTGGTGGCATAGTGGTTGAGAGTGGGACTGCGGCCCACTGGATTGGCAGTTCAAATCCAGCAGCAGTTCTCCAGGAGGAAGGCTGGGCCTCTCACTCCCACCAGAGGGCAGTGATGCCCACCCAAAAAAATCCAGAAATGATAAGTCCAAGAGGAATGGCATCACATTGAATTTCAAAAAGGACATTTCAAAATCTATCTTGAAGCATATTGTCTATGATAGGATAATATCTACATGCCTCTGAAGGTCAGTATATATGAATATTATTCAAATTATTATATCATACTGTATATAAATATTATTTGAATTATTCACCAACCATTAAAGCTAGTGATGAAGGAACTGAAGAATTCAACTAAGTTCTTAAGTCTGCTATTGATTAAACATTGTCATCGAGATGCATTAATACTGATTTTTATAATGCACAAAATTGGGAACTATGGACAGAACAGTATTTGGAAAGTGGGGTTTTAGTGATAGAAATGAAGTTAAACATCACATGATAGTATTTTGCAAGACCAATGACTTCTTCATTTCAAATATCCTTTTTTAGCAATAAACATGGTGGTGGTACATGTGAAACACACCAGATGGAATACACCAAAATCAAATTGACATCTGTAGGAAGAGCCTATGAAAAAAAATAAGATCAACAGGCAAAACAAGGCCAGGTGCCAATTCTGGGACAGACCATCAATTACTCATCTGTAAGTTCAAATTGAAGCTGAAGAAAATTAAAATAAATTCACAAGAGCCAGAATATGATCTTGAGTACATCCCACCTGAATTTGGAGAACAGCTCAAGAACAGATGTGACATATTAAACACTAATAACAGAAAAACTGACATATGACAGGAACATCATACAAGATGAAAGCAAAAGACTATTAGAAAAACAAGGAAGAAAGAAAGGTTAATGTGGATGTCAGATCGCTTCTCGGCCTTTTGGCTAAGATCAAGTGTGAAGTGGATGTCAGAAGAGACTCTGAAACTTGCTCTTGAACATGGAGTAGCTAAAGCCCATGGGCAAAATGATAATGGAAAACAGCTGAACAGAAATTTTCAAAGGAAAGCTCAAGAAAACAAAGTGAAAAGACCTGTATTGCAAATGCCAGAAGGGGAGGACAAGCTCAGCGTTTATCAAGGTAAGAGAACTAAAGATAAGTTCAAGAATCCAAGTCTTGAGTTGCAATAGTGAAAGTTCGATGGACAAAATACTGATCAATGCAGGAAAGATCAAAAGACGATGAAAGGAGTATACTGTACCCAAAAAAACTGATAGGTTTCAACCACTTCAAGAAATATCATATGATCAAGAGCTATGATGCTGAAGAAAAAAGTCCAGGCCGCACTGAATGCATTGGAAAAGACAAGGCTTCAGGAATGGGTGGAGACCAACTTAAAGGGGTCAGCAAGTTGATGAAGCGCCGGAAGCACTCACTAGTCTATGCCAAGAAATTTGGGCGATGACTCTCTGTCCAACTGACTGGAAGAGATCCATATTTGTACCCATTCCAAAAGAAAACGTCATACTAAATCATTAATATCATATGCAAGCAAAATGTTGCTAAAGACCATACAACAATGGTTACAGCTGAACATTGAAAGGAAGCTACCAGAAATTCAATCTAGATTCAAAAGAGGATGTGGCATGAGGGATATCTTCGTTGACATTAGAAAGATATTAGCTAAAAGTAGAGAATGCCAGAAAGATACTTACTTGTGTATTATGGATTAACCAAAGGCATATGATTATGGGGATCATCACAAACTATGGATAGCTTAAAGAAGAAGCATATTTCCAGAACATTTTATTGTGCTCATGTGGAACTTGATCCAAGAGCCAATGGTTAAAAAATAATAAAGGAATACTTCAGCATTTAAAATCATGAAAGATGTATGTCAGATTCGTACACTTTAACCACACATATTCCATCTGTATACTGATCAAATAACTTGAGACGATGGACCCTATAAAGAACTTGGCATTATGATTAGAGGAAGACTTATGAACAACCTATGCATAGACCTAGCCACACTCTTTGTCTGTCAGTTTGCGGCACTGTGGCGGCTTGTGTGCTACTGTGATGCTGGAAGCTATGTCACTGATCCTTCAAATATCAGTAGGGTCACTCAAAGTAAACATGTTTCAGCAGAGCTTACAAATTAGGAACAGACTACAAAGAAGGAATAGGCAGTCTACTTCAGAGGATTAGTCACTGAAAATATTATGGATAGCATTGAAGCACAGTCAGATACTGAAGGACTAATGATTTGAAGCAGAACACTGTCAGTGCCTGAAGATGAGCCCCGCAGCTTAGTAGGCATTCAACATATAAATGAGAAAGATCTGTGTTCTCAAAGTAGAGTTGACTAGAATGACAGGAATGTAGTAAAGCTTGTGGGAGTAAAGCCTTTGGGACCTGTGCTGATGGGAATGACTCAAAATAAGAAACAGCTGTAAAAATCACCTAATAATTAGAAATGGAACATACAAAGTATAAATGTAAGTAAATAGGAAATTGTCAAAAATGAAATGGAATGCATAAATATGATACCCTAGACATTAGTGAGCTGAAATATTAAGCATTTTGAATTAAAAATCATATGACCCCCTACCGGGGGAACAGTCACTGGAGAATAGGGTGAGGGGAGGCATCAAGCAGTGTAAGTTATGAGAAAACAATAATTTATAGAGTATTGAGAATTGGTCGGGGAGTGGGGAGCAAGGATGGAGGGGAAGGGCTGGGAGGCTGAGGTCAGAGGCTCGGATGCAAAGGTGGAGGTTCAGAGAACAATGACAGCTGCAGGCATGTGAAGAAGCGTGGCACAATATATGTATTTGTGTATTATGAGAAACAATGTATGAGCCCCCAATAAAATGATTTTTTTTAAATCACACGGCATACTCTGTTAGGCCAAGTCGAGTAGAGAAACAAATCCAGTGACACTCATGACTGTACAAGAAAGACCTTTACATCAAGAAGTAATTACATATCAAGAAAGCAACCTAGCCCAGTCCCACTCCAGTCCGTAAGTTTGATAGCAGTTTATAAATCCCTCTTCAGACTCCCACAGCCACCCACCAGGATGCAGGACGACCACAGGCTGCTGTGTACAAAGTCAATGCATTCAAGGTCAGTGTCTACATGTCAGGGCTTTGGCAGCTCTCAGGATCATTGACAGAGCCAGGGGGAGGGCTCCAGTGCTCTCCTTATGAGAAGGCATGCCCACAGGGAAGCACCGTCAGGCTGTGACTTGATTTGCAGGTTGGATATCCCCTCTACATTTTCATACCTCAAGTTGACATAAATTTATGTAACTATCATATATACTAAGCTAGGAATGGCACAATCAAAAAGAATTATATTGCATTGATGAAAGGACATTTCAGATCCATCTTGAAGTATAATGTTGTCTGTGATAGGATTATATCTAAACATCTTCAAAGAAATCCAGTCAATACAAATATTATTCAACTTTATACACTAACACTAGCCCTGGGGAAATTGAAGAATTCTGCTGACATCTTAAGTCTGAAAGTGATCAAATAGGCAATTAAGATGCACTGGTAAAATTATCGATTGGAATGCAAAAGTTGGAAAAAGAAAAGAAGGAAATTGGAAAATATAGTCTGGTGGTAGAAGTGATGCTGGAGATTACATGATAGAATTTTGCAAGACCAATCACTTGTTCATAGCAAATACCATTTCCCAACCATGCAAACAGTGACTCTAGACATGGAGTTTTCCAGATGAAATACAGAAATCAATTACTACATTTGTGGGAAGAGAAGATGGTGAAACTCAATATCAGCAGCTAAAACCAGGACAGATTCTGACTGTGAAATTAGCAGTTAATGGCTCACACGTAAGTTCAGGCTGAAACTGAAGAAAAATTTTAAATGTCCAGGTTAACAAAAATACAATCTTGAGTCTATCCTACCTGAATTTGGAGAACACCTTTTTTGTTGTTTTTTGTTTGTTTGTTTTTTGTTTTTTTTGTGGGCATCACTGCCTATGGTGGTCGTGGGCGCTACCCAGTGCTGCTCCTGAGAGCCGCCGCTGGATTTGAACCGCCAAGCCCGCGGGCTGCAGTCCCACACTCAACCACTTACGCCACCGGGGCTCAGCCCTGGAGTACACCTTATGAGCAGATTTGACACATTGAACATTAATCATAGAACAAGATGATATGGGAGATGACTCAAGAATATCAATCACGAAGAAAACAAAAGGCAATTTTTTTAAAAAAAAGAAAAGATCAAACTGTCGGAAGAGACTTTGAAACTTACTCTTAATCATATGACAGGTGGAAGAAATATTGACGTACTGAACAGAAATTTTCAAAGGGGAGCTTATAAAGACAAAGTCAAATATTACAAGGAAACGTGCAGAGACAAAGTGAGAAAACCAAAAATGGAAGAACCCACTATGCAAACCTAAGCTGAAAGACATCAAGCACAATTCAAGCCTCGAGCTGCAATACTGAAATATTCTGTGAGCAGCACAGTCAAAGATGCAGGAAGCAGCAGGAGATGATGGAAGAAAGACATAGAGCCACTGTGTCGAAAAGAAGGGTTGATTTCCCACCATTTCAGGAAAAAACATACGAGCAAAATATTGAAGTAAGAAGTTCAAATCACGCTGAAAGCATTTTTCAAAAAACAAGGCTCAAGAAATTGACGGGCTATCCGTTGAAATTCTTCAACAAGTTGATAAAGCACTGAAAGCTTACTTGTCTATACCAGGAAATTTGGAAGACAGCTGCTTGGCCAACCAACTGGAAGAGAACCCATTTGTTTGGACCCATTCCAAAGAAAGATGGCCCAAAAGAACGCTAAACTGTAGAAAAAACATCACTAATATCACATGCAAGTAAATTTGACTGAAAATCATCCAACAACACTTGCAGTCGTACACGGACAGGGAGTTGGCAGGTTCAGACTGGATTCATAAGAGGAGGCAGAACAAGGGATAGCGTTGCTAATGTCAGTGGATCTCAGCTTAAAGCAGGGAATACCAGGAAGCTCTTTATGTGTGTTTTATTGATTACATAAAGGCATCCAACCTTGTGCATCATAACAAATAAAGAATGGGTATGTCAGAGTACTTCACTGTACTTCTGCAGGACTTATACATGGATCAAGAGTCCGTTGTACAGACAGAACAAGGATATATATATATATATATATATATATAAAGAGACATCATATATAAATATAAGACATCCCTGTGGAGGAGCACTCTGGCCATACTTTTAAAACAGATTAGTTGATTTTTCTAGCAGTTCGTAATACTTTCAAAAGTCTTCTCTAGCACCACAATTCAAATGCATTGATTCTTCAGTCTCATTCAGTGTTTCACTTTTACATGTACAGGAGGCAATTGAAAATACTATGGCTTGGGTTAGGTCACCTTAGTCCTCAAAGTAATGCCCATGTTTACTTCAACACGAAAAAGACCTTGTGCCGCAGATCTACCCAATGAAATGCTTCTTTTAATCTCTAGACTCCTGCTTCAAAGAGCTTTGATTATGGATCCAAGCAAGACAAAACCCCTGACAATTTCAACCTTTTCTCCATTTATCATGATGGTACTTGCTGGTCCACTTGTGAGGATTTGAGTCTTCTTTCCATTGAGCTGTAATCCGTACTGAACGCTGCAATTTTTTATCTTGATCAGCATGTATTCAAAGTCCTCCTCACTTTCAGCAAGCAAGGTTGTATGATCTATCTGCTTATTGCAGGCTGTTCATATGCTTTCGTTCTATCCTCAGGCTGCATTATTCTTCATCTAACCCAGTTTCTCTGATGCCTTCCTCAGCATACAGCTCGAATAAGTGTGGCAAAAAGATACAACACTTATGCGCATCTTCCTTGATTTTAAACCCAGCAGGATTCCCTTGCTCTGTTTGCACAACTGCCTCTGGGTCCTTGTACAAGCTCCACAGGAGCACAAGGGAGTGTCCTGGAACTCCAAGTCTTCTCAAGGTGATTCATACATTGTTATGACCCGTACAATCAATCAATAAAACACAAGTAAACATCTTGCTAGTTTTCTCTACTTTCAGCCAACATCCATCTGACACCAACAATATCTTTGTTTAATGTCCTTTGGTGAATCTGGCCTGAAATTCTGTCAGTGTCCTTTAATGTAGTGGTATAGTTGTCGTTGGATGATTTTTAGCAAAATTTACTTGTATACAATATCAACAGTTCTATATGTTGAGCATTCTGTTGAGTCACCTTTCTTTGGAACAGGTACACATGTGGGTCTCTTCCAGTCAGTTAGCCAATTAGCTGTGTTTCAAATTTCCTGACATAGACAACAAAATGTTTCCAGTGCTTTATGAACTTGTTGATACATTTCAATTGATGTTCCACCAATTCCTGGAGACCAGTTTTTGGCTAATGCTTTTACTGCCTTGAAGTCACTTCTGAAGCATAGTGACCCTCACTAGGCAGAACAATGGCCTCTGTGGGTTTCTGAGATTGTAACTCTTGGGGAGTAGAGGGTGTCTTTCTTCCCCAGAGCAGCTAGTGGCTTCAAAAAGCTGACCTCGCCAGCGGCCCTAAAAGTAGCCACTATTGTCACCAGGTCTTCCATATACCAGTGGATCTTTCCACAGTGGTGCGGAAAGCGGTATGGTGGGTCCCCAGAAAACCCGGAATAGAAAATACCATGACTCAGCAAGCTTTGTACTTGGTTTGTATCCTAGAGAAATAAGAGTTTCAGCTTTGGGGAACCGATTATAAGGATCTACATATAACCTCCTCCCTGGGGTACGGGTAACAGGAAGTGGGTAAAGGAAGACCAACTGGACAATGTATGATATGGCAAAATAATAATAATTTGTAAATTATCAAGGGTTTATGAGGGAGTAGGAGTGGGAGCAGGGAGGGAGGGGGGAAATGAGGAGCTAATACCAAGGGCTTAAGTAGAAAGAACATGCTTTGAGAATGATGAGGGCCACAAATGTACAAATGCACTTTGCATACAACGGATATATGTATGGATTGTGATAAGCGTTGCATACAATGGGTGGGTGGATGGATTGTGATAAGAGTTCCAATAAAATTATTTAAAAAGAAAATAACGAGCAAGTGGGGAGACAGCAAAGAAACAAAAGAGAGTTTCTGCGCAAACGGAAATATGCACATCCATGTTCATGCCAGCTCTGTTCATAATAGCAAAAAGATGATATAAATTATAATCTATGGGGCTGAGCCCCGGTGGCGTCGTGGTTGTGCGCGGGACTGCGGCCCACTGGGATGGAGGTTCAATTCCCGCTCCACGGAGCAAAGGCTGGGCCTCCGACTCCCACCACCTGAGGGCAGTGATGCCCAAAAAGACAAAAAACAAACAAACAAAATTATAATCGAAATGCCCGTCCACAGTAAAACGGATCAATAAACCTTGGGACATAACGGTCAGGTTCAAGAATAAAGATGACTCTGCAAAGCACGTGACGAAGGGATGAACCTGGACGTCGTCATGCTGAGTGAAATGAGCCGCGTGCGAAATGAAAAGGCGACCCCTCCCAGGACGCAGTGCGGCGCCGCCACAGCCCGCGCGGTCGGCAGGGGGCGCAGCAGCCCCAGCGGCCCCGCGGAACCCCGCGCCCTCGGCTCGCGAGACGCGCGCTGGGACACGCTGCAGTTTCCCGGCCGCAGATTCGTCTCGGGGACGGCGGGCCACCGGCCGCGCCGCGCTTTCTCTACGAAGAGCATCCAAGGCGTTCCAAAGCCAGGGAAGAAGCAGGATTTTTCAAGAATGAAGGGGTGCCTGGTGATGCAGGATAAGAGTTGGGGGGCGGGGCCAACGGAATTCTGATTTGGGTAAAATTAGTCTGAGGCGCAGAGGAAGCGTCATTCTCGGAGGGAGCCATCCTGTGGAGTTAGCGCTGGCCTTGCGGCTAGCAAAGCTGCAAGAATGAAAATGAATTCGCCCTGTTATGACTGAACATCGAGTGGTATTTTCTTTTCTTTTTAATGTAGATTTTATTGGGGACTCTTACAGCTCATAACTTTCAATACATCATTTGTATTAAGCATATTTGTACACGTTGCTACATTCATTTGCAGACATCCCACTTGAGCCCCCAGCATAAGCTCCTCTTTCCCCCTTTCCTCTAGTTCTTTTTTTTAAATTCCAGCCCCCCATATTTCCCCTTCCCCCTCCTCCTCCCACATGAACCCCTAATAATTTACAAATTGTTATTACCTCTTCATATCATACACTGTCCAATGTGTCACCTCACCCACCCCACTCCCCAACCCACCCCCGTTGTCCGCACCCCAGAGAGGAGGTCACTTGTAGATCCCTGGAATTAGTTTCCCCTTTCTACTCCACTCCCCCCACTAGTCCCAAGGGGTCATCTATCCTAAATTCCCCATGCTTCCGACTCCACTGTGCATCCCCTGGTCTAGCTGGATCCGTCTGGCAGAATTGGGATCATGATAGTGGGTGGAAGGCAGCATTTGAGAATCAGAGGAAGGTTGCACATCTCATTGCTACTACACTGTACCTTGACTGGCTCATCTCCTCGCTGCAACCCCTCTGTAAGCTGATGTCGCTTCACTTACTGACGGGCTTCAGGCCCCCAATCTGCACTCCCCCTCATTTATAATGATAAAGTTTTTAGTTCGTTGATGCTTGATACCGCATCCCTTTGACACCTCATGGTTGCACAGGCTGGTGTGCTTCTTCCATGTGGGCTTTGTTGCTTCTGAGCTGGATGGCTGCTTGTTTACCTTCAAACCTTTAAGACCCCAGATGCCACATTTTTTGATAGCCGGACACCATCAGCTTTCTTTGCCACATTTGCTTATGCACACATTTGTTTTCAGTGATTGTGTCAGGGAGGTGCACATTCAATTTAATAGAACAAAATGTTCTTGCACTGAGGAAGTACTTGATTAGAGATCCAATGCCCATCTACTGTCCTAATACTAACCCTATAAGAATATGCATATTGATCTATTTCCCCATCATCATATATAAATAAATGCACCTATCTACATGCCTGTATTTAAACCTCTATAAATGCCCCCTTTCTCCCCAGTTCTTTTCTCTATTTCCCTATATCTCCTCCCATCCCACCATGATTCTCAACCTCCATATGGGTTTCAATATTTTCTCCCTGTTACATTAGTCTTGATCAGTCCCTATTGAACCTCCCACACCCACCCCTCCACCGGCCCTGAACCACCGGTTACCCACCCCCCCCCCATCCCTGGGCCGACCAACACCTCCCCTGCCATGTACATCCTGGAACCATCAGTCCCATCGTCCCCGCCCCCAGACCGCCCATCCAACCCACCCCATCCAGATAGACCTGTGGAGAAAACAACATGCCCAAAAAAAAGGTATCCCAAAATGAAGCAACCAAAGAAAACAAAACAATGAAAACATCAACAACAAAAAACCCAATGTCCAACATATACACCTACATGCAAAAATACAAAAATAATAACAATACAAAACCCTGCAAATAGTTTAAGTTCTGTTCGCTGACCTCCAGGAGTGAGATGGGGTTGAGTCAGATGGGGTGCCACACTCTGGCCACAAAGCATATCTTTGGTGCTCCATCTGGAGCTCCATGTTCTGTCGCACACCCTTAGTTTTTTACCATGGTGTGGTTGGGTCAGACAGAGTATAATCCTGACCCTGTTTCTCCATTGCTGACCCCGAAAGGCCTTGAGTTAGTGAGGGTAGCTGTATTTCATATTGGGGCTGGCCATATAGTCCTCTCTCTGTATCAGCTGTTCTGAGTGGGAATATCATCCTGAAGGGTCATTGGGCCAGGATGAACTCCATTCTCTCTTCCTCCCCCTTCATTTGTTCTTGTGTGCTCTGGTCAGGCATCTCTCACTCTCCAAACTGCAGCTTCAGTGCTGACCTCTAAG
This sequence comes from Nesogale talazaci, assembly GCA_004026705.1. Classification (NCBI taxonomy): domain Eukaryota; kingdom Metazoa; phylum Chordata; class Mammalia; order Afrosoricida; family Tenrecidae; genus Nesogale; species Nesogale talazaci. Next base: position 27,522 of record PVJH01017226.1, on the reverse strand, counting down.
GCAAACATCCCTGGAGGAGAGGTGGCTGCCCCGGTAGTTGGGAATGGGTTGTGCTCTCAGACCTCTCCATTGGCTCTCCACTCAATTGTGTCATGCTGCATTCACATCCGGGAACACCATATTTAAGTTTGGTCCCTCTTTTCCTGTGGAGATATAAAAAATACTCTCCCCTTGGGTGGGTTAGTACCCCATTCCCTCTCTACATAACACCATCTGACACCCTCCCCCTCCTGGTGCCCGATTCTAGTTGGCTACCATATGTGGCTCTGGATTTGGTCTGGCCCCTGCCATACTCCCTGGGCATTCCACCAGGATTTTTTGTGTACCCTAGATTTTTCCTGATGCCCCTTTTGCATTTTTTTAAATTATTAAGCTTACCTCATGTCCTTTTGCGTTTAGCTAACTTCACTTAGCATATTTCCTCCAGTTCTTCCCATGCAGTGATGTGCTTCACGTGTTCATCACTACTTTTCAGCAAGGCATAGTACTCCATTGTATGTATGTACCACAGCTTTTTAACCCATTCGTTAGTTGATGGAAATTTGCACTGCTTCCAGCTCCTTGCAATTGTGAACAGTGCTGCGATGAACATTGGAGCACAGATGTGTGGTCGTGGATTGTTGCTTTTCTTTTCTGGGTAGGGGGATTTCTGGGTCATATGGTAGCTCAATTTCCATCTATTTCAGATATCTCCAAATAGATTTCCATAGTGGCTGTACATACCTACAGGTGCACCAGCAGTGGATAAGAGTCCCTATCTCCCCACAGCCTCTCTACAATTTGTTGCTTTCTGATTTTTTGAATTGGGTTATCCTTGAGGGTGGTATCTCATTGTTGTTTTGATTTGCATTTCTCTTATGGCTAATGATCAGGAACATTTTCTCATATATTTATTGGCCATTCTGATTTCTGTCTCTGTGAAACTTCGGTTCATGTCCTTTGCCCACCTCCTCAGTGGGCAGTTAGCTTTTTGGAAGCTATCAGGGTATTGTAGATTTTAGTAATAAGGCCTTTATCCGATTTGTCATTGCTAAAGATGTTTCCCCCAGTCTGTCTGCTTTCTTAATACGCTCTCGGTGAATTCTTTCGATGTACGCAGGTGTTTTATCTTCAGTATATTCCACTTATCTATTTGTGCCTCCTCTGTGGTTGTGTCCTTGCCTATTTCTGATAGCCTGTGTTTTCCAATGTTGACAAGGAATGAAAAGAGGAAGAAAGCAGTTGCAGTTCTCAAGAGATCTAGCCAGTTAAACAGAAAAAGTAACATTCCAGTCAAGTTGACCGGAAGAGGAAACTAGCCAAGCCACGGCAAAGACACTCATCGGATAACCTCTCTTTGTAGAAGAGGCATGACGGTCATGGCCCAGTTGAGTTCAGAGCAAAGCGTCAAGTCATGGCAGACTCCCACCACAATGGAGGAATTCTTACAGTATCTCTAGGCAGTCCTGGACCAATTCACAGCCCAGTAATTCAGAAACCAGGATTAACTCATCATTTCATGCCTTAGTCTAATTTTTGTTTGTTTATTGACATAATTCACCAAACATACCATTCAAAGTTTTAAACATGGTATCTTCATTCTTGGCAAGATGGGAGCAATCTGGTGCAAAGAAATATGAGTGAATATCTTTGTGGCTGTCATCTTTTAATAGTGTTTGGTATAATAAATGCAGTGTCCATTTCTTCAGTGGAGATATTTTTTAATAAAGCAAAAAAGTCAAGATTCCTGTTTGCGGTCCTAAGAGTTATGAGAATATCTGGAACCCATTTTTCAGATAATGTTAGGTTAGTCCCCTAGAGCTGTAAATCTTCAGTTACAAACTTTTAACTAAAAATGTGACTCTAAAGTGTCGGTTTAAATTGTTGGTATTTGGAAGCAGTAAATGTATGTTTACAAAGTTATCTAATAGATTCTTGATGGAGAAGATCCATTGTAAAAATATGAGTTTAGTAAATGAAGAAATGATAGGTAGCTAGCACAAAGAAAAGGGCGTCATTGTGTGTGCTTGAAGGTGCAAGGTGTAGGTCAGGAAAGGATGGTGCACTGGCGCATACCCAAAGACCCAGGCTTCTAGCCAGAAATACTGCACCTGGATTGACTCACCTAGGCCAGATGAATTCAATTCAGCCAATGGGGTTGACCAGAATCATCAGCCACGCCTCCCCACCAAAAGACTAAAAAAGCAGGAACCTGGAGCCAATCGGGTCTTTTCTGGAGCAGTTTCCTGGCAGGGAGATAGGGGTGAGGGATCTTGTGGGTGCCTGTGTGAACCTGAAATTTCTTTTAACTTTTATAAAACTCGTTTGGGCACAAACCAGGCTAGGGCTTAAAGTATGTTTGCGCAGAGTCAAAGACCAAGCTATATATCTCTTCTCGGGAGACCTTACAAAAAGATGAAGTGGAAGAATTATCTGAGATAGAAAAACTTCAAAACCCGGATTATAAGTAATTTTTTGGATATAGTATAGTCTTGAATCTAGTATCTACAAATCTTCAAGCGGCATTTAAAAGAAGCATGCTTATATAAGTTGACTAGGTTCCTTCGATATTGTGGCAGTAAATTCACTAGCCCTAACAACATATGCTTCTAAAAATCTAAATTTTATAAGCTTTTAAAACTTGCTAAGTCAAACAGTATACTAAATAACTCCAAAAACATATACATGCATATGTCACAAAAAAATACAACAGTGATACCAGGGATATTTTGTAACCTTCTTTTATACCTCTGGCTTATTTTGTGTTATAAAGTTCAGGTCTTTATCAGGATAAAAGTGTACCCTACCCTGAAGGACTTTAAACAAAATAATGCTAAGAGAACAGATGCTATAAGTTAGAGTAAAATGCAGAAATGCGGTGCAATATCCCAGTTACATATAAACTTGGTAATTGTGAAGTACGACCTTTTGGTTTAATATGATGTTAAAAACTAAGTATGAATTCATTTCTGAAGAGTATAATGTTATTGTTGAATTTTCCTGAAAGGAAACAAAACATTAAGTTATAGCTCCCATTTGCCTTATATTATATACTATATATACATGTATATATGTATTACATGTACCTATATATGTATTATATATTTCATTGTTGTCTTATATATTCATTGGTTTACTTAATGGTTTATTTAGAACTAGTCTAGAACTATCTATAACATTTTCAGGCTTATACCAAATAATTAAACCTGGTCTGAATATCTGATATTTTGATAGCACTTCTAATTCTCAAAGATTATTGGAAGCCAGTCACAGAATTTGGAAATAAATTCGAGTCCTTCCTTAGCTAAAGTATGCATCACAAAGCACATTTGCAGTGTGAATGCTAATATCTGATCCACAAACAATATGTTTAGACTGGTTTCAAGGAAACTTACTTTATTAGTTTTGGATGTGTGTGATTTTATTGGCACCTTGGCCCCTCCTTGAATCATGTCATTTGGAGTACTGATTTCATAATATCAGCTTCTGGATGGTGATATTCTGTCCGATGCTTTCAGGTTTGTCTTCTGCTGGTCTGGTTAATGCTGGTCTTATTTTTACAAATTCCTTTAGTTTTTCCTTGCCTGGAAATTATCTTTATCCCTTGTATTTGCGGGATAATTTTTCTGGATGTAGGATTCTTAGTGGACAGTTTTTTTCCTTTCAAAATTGTATATATGTCACTTCATTGTCTTTTTCTTTTCCAGAACATTTTCTTCTCATACTCCTTGTTATCAGCTTCCCCATTTCTCCTTACCTTCCCTGCAAGTTCCCTAGGCAATTATCAATCCAATTACTGTCTATATATGTTCGTCTGGGTTGACTAGAGAAATAAATTCATAGACACTCATATGTGTATAAGGATGTTTCTATATGAGAGCAAATAAATATTGAGAAAACATCCCAGCCCAATCTAGATCAAGTCCATAAGTCCCATATTAGCCCATCCGTCCAGTACCAATCTATAAATTCTACTTCAGACTCACACCATACATGCAATGACATGGAATGCAGGAATATCACAAGCCAGTGGGGGAAGTCTTGTGGATCCAGTGGCAGTGGAAGTATCTCAGCACTGGCAGGGGTCTCCATGTGGCTCCTTAAACCTCAACACTCCAACACAGCTCCATGTGTCTTATTGTCAGTAATATCTTGTAGGGAGTGATCCTGTGCCCTGCCTCCAAGAAGCTATTTCTCTCCTTAGCGCCACCAAATGAAGTCATCAAGCTGTGACATGATTGAGAGGCTAAACTCCACCCCTTCACGCTTAAGCAGCCGTTCTCAACCTGTGGGTCATGACCCCTTTTGGGGTCAAACGACCCTTTCACAGGGGTTGCCCAAATCATAACAGTAACAAAATTACAGTTATGAAGTAGCAACAAAAATCATTTTATTGTTGGGAGGTCACCACAACTTGAGGAACTGTATTAAAGGATGATGGCATTAAGAAGATTGAGAACCACTGCTCTTAAGCCTCAAATTGACAACACATTATTTAACTACCACACTATACATCGGCCTATTGTGGGTTTCATATACAGGAAATCATATTAAATACAGGCAGAAAGCAAACAGCACATAAATAAAGCAAAAACAATGACTAGACAAAACAGAAAAACCTCAATTGAAAAGAAATTAGAAAATATTAAAAATGGTAGCAACTTTAAAATGCATCACAAGGGACATCAAACCTAACTACAGCTACCATGATCAACTTTACAATGTTCTCTATCTTATTGCAATACTACTCATATTTCTGGACCATAGTCAGAAGGGATTCACTGTAGGTTTACTCCATGTGGGGATCCTGCAATGTGGGGATTTGGTATTTCAACTATTAATGCAAGCTTTTGCAAACCAGATGTTCACAATTAGAGCTTTGATAGCATTACTTCCTTTGGATTTGAATTTTATTATCTACCCACACTTAGATCACACAAGTTGGTGTGCTTCTTCTGTGTGAACGTAGAGAACACATCACTTAGATAGCTGCTTGATTTCAGACCTCAGACTCTATTCTTTCTGATAATCAGGCACCCTTCAACTCTTCACTGTAGCACGCATATCTTCAGAGATGTCTTTAAGAGGGCAGGTGTCAAGCAGACCATAAGATGTACCCAATTTTTAGAGCAGAAAAAAATAGTCTGAATCAAATAGTACCAGTATACTAAAATATATTAAAATGAAGAAAATATGGTGATATTTAACAGTGTAAACTCAACAGTGGTGTTAAGAACCATCATCACTTTCATTAACAAATGAGGGGAGGTGAGTGTTGTGCTGATTATGTGTGACCTGACTGACATTGAGACTCCAGGAGGCAGGGCTTTCCCTGAACACACAGCAATCTACCACAGTGAACAGTAAACAGGCACATGGGATCATAAACAAATGTTCTGGACTACCACACCTTCAGACCAAGACACACTCTCGTTTTCCATCTAGTTTGGGGAGAAAAAAGTGTCTTATGGTCCGACAAATATGGTAATTATTCTTAGATTGGGACTAGAAGTAAGTGCAAGCTCAAAATCTATTCATATTTCTATAGCTTATAAATGTCTGGTTCATATTAAATCATTATCATTTGATGATGGAGAATATTATAAATCCTCCTCCTGGGGCATAAGGTAATTTTCTTAATAATATCATTAACTTAATGTCGTATAATTTAAAGCACTGTTGAGAAAAGGTAATTATACAAGTTTATGTCAGCTTCTAATATGAATTGTTGATATGTACAGATTCAACTCTTGAGTGATTGGACACTACTTACAAAAACAAGGGAGTTGACGATAGGGCAAAATTTTCAGTAACACTTATTCACTAAGGTAGGACCATGCCTACCAGATTAATATATGTCTTAAGAAAGCAAGGAGGGTGTGTTATCTGTAGACTAGAGAAACAAGTTCATAAACACTCATATGTGTATATTAGTTTTATATACAAGAGCAACCATACATTAAGAAAACATCCCAACCCAATCTAGTCCAAGATCATAAGCCCAATATTAGCCCATATGTCTGATATGAGAATCTAAAGTCTTCTTCAGACTCATGAAACACATGTCTATGGATCCAGTGGGATTATAAACATCTCAGGGCTGGCAGGGGCGTCCACGTCGCTCCTCCGGCTTCAGAGTTCTGGTTGCATCCATGTGGCTTGTCCGACTCACGGCCCTAGGGTAGTTCCATGTGGCGTCTCCTCAGGGATGTCTCTCAGGAAGTAAGTCTCGTCAGGAGAGGGTCTCCCTGCCAGTGTTGTCAGTAGAAAGTCTCCAAGGAAGTGAACCAAGAGAGACAGTGTCTCTACCTCCAAGAAGGAAGGACCACATTTCCCAGCATTCTCAGAGAAGGCCATGCCCACACAGAAGTCTCATTGGCTCTCTCCAGACTGACAGGCTAGACTCCACCCCTACACTCCTAATCCTCAAATTGACACCAGATTAGGTGACTGCCACAGAGGGCATTCAAATAGTAAATATATGGTAGTCCTGGGTCATCATTCATTGGGCACCCTCAAAGCTAGAGATCTAAGCCAAAGTCCAATGACCACTGATTCCATAATCATGGGAGAGCAGTCATCTGCTTCTTCTCGCATTTGGGCACTTCAACCTTAAGTGCAAGGGAGTATTTCAGTTCCTTAAATCTGCTACAAGTGAGTTTGAAATAAATAAATCCCAATTTACTTAGTGGGGTTTCCAAATGGAATTCTTCTGGTATGGCCTTTGAAGGACATGTGTACTTTGAAAGGACAGCCTAAAGTCCTAGTATGCCAGCAAATAGCCTGAATCGCCAAATGCTGTGCAGAAGCGAGGTCAAATGTTTCCCATTAGGAACACAATATAGGGCATATTCTCCCTTTGATCTCTGTATACATATTTTTTTTGATGGGATGTTACTCAACCCAGTTTACTCACCAACATAAGTATAATTGTCTTCTCCAAGACACACATGCCACTTTCCCTCCATCTTGACTTGAATATTCATGAAGGCTAACTTATCACTCTGGTCGCTATATCTTTATTTGGGGTGACATTAGCACAATGTTTTATGGCAACAACTGAGTGATCTTCCCCCTCTCTCCCATCTTGAAAAGCCTACTGTGATAGCTAGGTTTATTGTGCCAGTCTGATCAATGGAAACAAGTGGGGTTAGTCAGGTTACAGTCAGATTGGCGGGTAAAGAGATAGATGGCTCTACAAGGCCCGCTCCCCTCTCTCTTGCTCTCTGGTGATCACAGCACGCTGGAGTATGCAGCTGCTTTAGCTAACTCTCTGTTTCAACCTGTGGGTCCTGTCGCTAAAGCTTGAGGCTCCAGTGACACCTGCTTTGCCATGCTGCGATGTGTATATCGCTTGAGCTTGAGGTTGCTGGATCCTGTCCTTGCATTGTTTGCATCCAATATCCCCTCTGGGATGGCTTTGCTAAGCTCCCGAGCTACTGACTGTTGATGACCCACCCTGCTGCTTGCTGCCTATAGGCAGACTGCTTGCCTTGCCTGGACTCTGCTGTCTGTTTCCTTGACTGATCTTGAACCCAGAAGCCCATGTGAGTTGAAGGACTTCCAGCATATTAAGTGTTCCACAGAAGTGAATTGAACTGAACCCTCTGTACTGCTATGTGTACTGATTGTCTTTTATATTCTTTCTTGCTGTATACATTGTATGCTTATATGAATACAATCATAAGTGTCATGGTTTCGTTTCTCTAGAACCCTGCCTAACATACTGACATACTGACCGCTGCTGGAGTGAGGTCTCAGTTCAAGTGATTTTGAAGATATTTGTTTCATGGGTACTAAGCAGGCCCTCTTATCTCATTGTTTGGAAGTCCAGACTACAAGATTACATGACTCAAGAGCACAAACTTGCTTTCATCTTGGTGTTTATCCTGACAGTACTGGACTCATTCATTTTGGGTTCTTTTGTGATTGACTAATTTCATTCAGCATATGATTTCCTGGTCTATGCAGATCATGAAACGTTTCAGAGTTTCATCACTATTTTATAGATATGTGTAGTATTCCATTATGTGTATGTTCCAGAGTTTCTTTATCCATTCTTGAACTGATGGGCATTTAGGCTCTTCTAATGAACATGGAAGAGCTTATGTCTGTTCACAGTCTGTCTTATTTCTTTTGGTTATATGGCCAGCATAGGTATTTCTGGATCTTTTGGAATTTCTATTTCCAGATGTTTTAAGTAGAATCATATCACTTTCCACAAATATGCCTATTTACAAGCCCATCATCAGTGTATAACAATTCCAATCTTTCTGTACCCTGTTCAGCATTAGCTGTTTTCTGTTGTTGCTTTTTTTAATTGGGCTATGGTTGTGAACTCTACTGTATTCTTGCTAGCATACTTCTTGCTGAGAAAATCAGAGCTTATCCTTAACATTGTTCCTTTGCAGGCGACTGTTCTTTTTTCCTTGTTGGCTCTTGTGTTGTAGTGGTTACACGTTGGACTTCTAACTATAGTGTCAGTAGTTCAAAACCACCAACATCGCTGTGGCAGAAAGACTACGCTTTCTACTCATGGATACAGTTACAGTCTTGGAAACCCACAGGGGTCACCATGAGTCAGCATTGAGAGCCTTCATGCTTCTCCCCTTTTCTTTGAAACTGGAGAGTCTGACTGTAATATGTCATAATGTTTTTTTTGGGGGGGGGGGCGAGGGGCATCACTGCCCCCTGGTGGTCGTGGGAGCTACCCAGTGCTGCTTCTGAGAGCTGCTGCTGGATTTGAACTGCCAAGCCCGCGGGCCACAGTCTGGCACTCAACCACTTACACCACCAAGGCTCAGCCCCCATAATGTTTTTCTTTTAAAAATATTTTTAAAATTTAATTATTAGACATTTTATTTTTAACCACTTCACTGACATATAATTCACATATCATACATTCCAATAGTTAATTCACATTTATGAATTGTGGAACCATCATTACTATCAATTCCAGTACATTTAGCTTCCCATTTCCTGCCAACCTCCACCATCAGGTCTCTTTGAATCTTTATAGGTTTATCCAGTGTAAGTTTCATATACAGGAAATCATACAAAATCAAGACAGAATACAAACAGCCTAACAACAATGACACAACTAAACAAAGAAAAACCTCAGTCAATAACAAAGCAGAAAATATTAAAAACTGGAGTAATTATACACTGAATCAAGAGGGAGATCTCAGATAAGGTGTTACATTTTGACTGAACTACAGTTGCCATAATCCACCCTGTAGTGTACACTGCCTGGTAACAAGGCCTTTGTCACCTCTGGTCTATGATCTGAGGTGTTTCAACAGCAGCTTAATTGCATGAGCAATCTGTACAGTCAACAACTCATGTACTTTGGCCTAAAACACTATCCTATACATGCAAACTTTCTTTATCTCAACAGGGTTTTAAATTCTATACCCGTTTCTAAATTAAGGGTAATGTCATTAAAACAACCATATGCCCCCACGGGGATAATTTAGAATACCCCTGTGAGTCTGGAACATTTTCCCAGTCTAGTAAATGGGTTTTGAGCTTTCACTGTCATCCGCAACCTTTGGTAAACCAGGTGTTCACTTATCAAGTTGTCATTCCCTCTTCTGGATTTGGATTTTATTGTTTACAAATCTTTGATCACACCTGCTGGTGTACATCATCCTTCTTCCCTGACACTTAGCCAATACTTTATTTAGATGGCTGCTTGTTATAAGATGAGCCTTTCTCCACCACCCTTTGCTGCAGCACCCATTTATGAGTGGGTATTGAGTAGGGTCATATCATGAGAACTAATTGTTCTTAGATTGGGCTACAGTGTTTGAGTTCAATGTGTGAGTGAACCAGAGACATAAATAATATATATATGTATGTGTGTATATATGTGTATATATATATGTATATATATATCCCTGGTTCACTTTATTATTCAGTATGATTTTTTGAAATATGACTAATCTCAGTAAAGAGCCTTTAAAATGATCCCATGGAGCACCTGGTAGTTCTACTGATATTACCATTGAATTAAAACACTGTTGAGAAAAAGAAAGTAGGCATGTGTAGGGTAAGTTTTTTTAAGTCAAAGTACACGGGTTGTTGTTTGTAAAGATTAACATCTTAGGTGACGACACCATTTACATTCATACTGAATGTTAGAGATATGAAAAACTTTTATTAATGCTTTTTCACAATGGCAAAAAGAATCATCGGAGCCTTAGGCACCTAGGAGTTTTTTGGTTTCTTTAACCTGCTGCAGATGTGTTTAAGATAAAGTTCTGTAAAAAAAAAGTAAAAAAAATAAAAAGATAAAGTTCTATTTACTCAAAAATTCCAAAGTGAATCCTTCTGGTGTAGTCTATGAGAGAGAATATGTACCTCAAAAAGACAGAGTTGAAGAGTTCTGCTTATCTAGAGTATACCAGGGTTTGAATACAAACAAGGTCTATGGTGTCCAATCAAGTCCATGATACTGAGCTTATTTTTCCATTGGTGGTCTACACACATTAGGTTGGGCATCTTTCCCAATGGCATGATGCCCTTCCCAGTTTTCCCATAGTCTTCTCCAGGTCATGTCCTCTACACTACTGCTTCTTGACATGGTGTCCATTTGGGCTCCCGATGGAAAAGTATTATGTGGCAAGAGTTCATTGGTCTTTTCCCTCTCTCCATACCATAGGCTACTGACCCAGTTGAGGTGAGGCCTTTGCTGTTGGGGTAGTTTTGAAGATGAATAAATAAGGAGGTATTCTATGGCTCATGAGCTCACATCAAGCATACTACTTTGTTACCTGAGAAGATAGAATAGAAGATTACATGACTGGAGTACAGGAACTTACATTTGACTTGATGCTTGTTTTAATAATACTGGTCTCATGAAAAATATTTTTGTGCTTTGCTAATTTCATTCAGCATCATGGATTCCAGGTATACCAATATCACAAAGTCATTTCATCACTGTTTTTCAGGGATGCATACTATTCCATCCTATATATGTACTGGAATTTCTTTATCCATTCTTCTATTCATGGGCATTTGGGCAGTTTCCAGCTTGCTATTGTGAACTCTGCTGCAATAAACGTAAGAGAGCATGCAACTGTTCCTGTTTTATCTGTGACTTCTTTGGCATATATAACTGGTAGTGGTATTGCCGGGTTGTTTGGGATTTCCAATTTTTGATCCTTTTCAAAGATCAGCTACCGGTAGGTGTATGCATTTACTTCTGGGTTTTCTGTTCATCGCACGAGTACCAGGCTGTTTTGACTACATTTTGAAGTTGGATATTATAAGACCTGCCTGGTTCTTTTTAAAAGCAAGTTGTTTCTTTTTTGTTTGTTTGTTTTTTGCTTACCCTGAGTCTCTTCCTTCTCCATACAATTTGGTAAATAGTTTCCCCATTTCTTTACAGAATACAGTTGAAATTTGCATCAGGATTGTGTTTTAATATAGACTGCTTTCAAGAATATTGACATTTTCCCAATACTGAGTTTGCCTATATCCATGAACATGGGCTAGTCTTCCATGAAATAGCTTTTCCTGTGAGGCTATCGGTTAGATCTTGCACAACTAACTGCACTGTTGGCAGTTCAAACCAACCAGTCACCCTGCAAGGAAAAAATTAGTATGTCTACTCCTGTAAATGAGCCAGAATTGGCCTGATGGCAGTTGGTTTGATTGGGGTGGGGTGGGGGGAACACTCATTTTGGGTGATAGAAGTCATTATAGAGGATAGTGCTGATTGAAGGGGGACAGGAATTGGCTAGCAAGGAGCACAAGGGATCCTCTTTTTTTCTGGAACTACTCGATCTTGGTCTAAATGGACAGTAAAAGATGTCTACATTTATAAAAATAACCAAGCTGTGTTCTTGAAATTAAATCATTTCACTGTATGAATGTTAAACTTAATCCAAAGTAGTTAACTAAATTGTTTACTAAAATCTGTGTAAAGTATGAAATTATTTCTAAAATATAATGTGACAGGTTTTATGTTCCCCAAATATCATAGCAATATCATTTATGACTGTTTTGATAATCAGTGTGTGGTGAAAGTAATGCTATACTTACAAGGCTAAGTTATATACATTGTTTTTCTGAGCTCTCGCCATTTCTTGAGACACTTACTCTTGAACCATAGCCACCTGTTGTTAACCTTGACAGTTAGCAATAGCAGCCAATAGCTACTACTTGACACATGAATGACAAAACTTTCAGATGATTAACCTGTCTCCAGCTTTCGAATATTCCAGCTGAGACACAGATGTCGCAGAGCAATTCCAACTGCCAAATCCTTATTTTGTCTCACAGCATCCCTGATCATTATAAACTACTGTTTTATGGTGGACATTTATAGGGAAATATAAGTCTTTCTGTTCATCTTTTATCTTTCATCCCTCTGGATGAAGTACTTTGAGGTCATTTCTTATGCAACAATAAAACCCCAAGCCCAAACTCACTGTCATCGAGTTGATTCCAGCTCAGTGATCCTATACAGAGGTTCCAAGGTTTTATAGAACCAGACTATCTCATCTTTATTGATGGATTTATTGATGGATTTGATCCACTGACCTTGAAGTTAGCAGTCCAACCCTTACCAGACAACACTAGTCAATGAAAAGATGTATGTTCATAGATGTGTCACTAGAAGAAATTAAATAAAATTATAATAATTATCTATGAGTATCTTAATTAAGAGAGAGACTGGAGCTGCTGTTTATCTATGGCTTTCCACATTTTTTAGTGATTCTATAATAAGCTATGTTATTCATATTATAGGGTCCTGGTGGCACAGTTGTGAAAACAGAGTGGTTTGACCACGGAGCTAAACTAAAAGATCAGAGATTCTTCAGGAGAAAGAGATGGTGGTCTGCTCACATAAAGAGTTACAACCTTGCAAACCCCTCTGCAACCATTTCATTCTGTCCTCGACGGTTGCTGTGACTCAAAAGCAACACCATAGCAGTAGACTTGTTTTTGTTGTTGTTATTCAATTATCAAAACAAAATCAAAGAATATGAGTGAATTTTCCAAATGGAAAGTAATACAAGTTGTAAGTGGATTTATTAAACCCAGAATATAGAAAGAAAATGTTTAGAAAATAAGGATGGCAATAGATATGCTTGATATAGTTGATGTATGGATTGTTATAAGAGCTGTAAGAGCCCCCAATAAAATGATATTTTAATCAAAAAATATTTTAAGTACCATTCAAATGACAAAATATTTTTTTAATTTTAAAAAGAGGGCTGGGGCATATACATATTTAGGTATGCTGTGTCAGACCAGCCAGTCTGGCGGCAGCTCTGTTGAAGGGTTGAGAAGGTCAGAATAAACTCTGGGTCCAAGGGGTGCCATCAGAGCCTTACCTTCAACAGGAGCAGCTGTTGACCTTGTGGACATGGGAGCACTTGTGTACATGGAAGGGTGCTGTGGGGCTTCTGCTGAACATTCCTACTTAAGCTCTTTTCCAAACACCTTCCAAAAGTCAATTAAGGTTGCCTGCCTGCAAAATACTGCATTAACACTATTCATTTAAATATGCAAATTTGGGGTTTTAAGAATGCAAATTGATGGGTGAGGAGAAAAATAGATTTGAACACACACTATAGTGAGTTCAACACATTGCCGATCGGGGACTAGGAACAGCCATGCCCAGGGCTTTCCTCGAAGTATCTAGAGAAGCAAAGGTGCAGGACACTCACCATTTTTCCCCTAACATTTTCCCCACTTTCTAAATCACCCTTTGGGTACCCCATTGTCTTCGGTCCTTTATCCAGTACCTTCTAATGTGATCCTTTTTAGAGCAGTGTGTATACAGTTCTTCTGGCCTCAGGGACACAAAATCTGGTATCTGCATGGTTCATTGGAAGCCATGCCAAAAAAAAAAAAAAAATAGCACCAACGTTGGGAGCCAGAAACATTTCCCTATGTCTTGATTTCTAGGCAACAGTTAATTATTGAGTACATCCTGTGTACTAAGCCTTTTTCTTAATATTTACTTATTCTTCATATTAAGGCAAATACTGCTGTTGCCATTTTACAAGTGCGGAAGCTGAGGCTTGGGGAAGTTCAGTAACTCTGCTTACAAATGACCAGACTGGGATTTAAGCTAGGTCTCCGGATCCCAAATCATATACCAAGTCAAAACTGCCTGGGATTTAGCTTTGGATATTGCTCATTTGGCTCCCAAAAGAAAAACATCTAGAGGTCTTGGCATAAACTTGTTTATTTGCAGGTGGTCCTGAGTGAAAATTTCCACTATCCCTCAGCTGCTGAGCCAACATGTTAAGCAACAGATACGGAATGTTATGTGCAAGGACTTCATCCTCCAATCGACTCATGCTCACTAATGAAAACATAGCAAGCTTTACTTTAGAAAAAAAATGTTAGCACCAATGCTGGCAACCAGAGATTTTTTACAAAGTTCTGAGTTAATAAGAAAATATTGCTGTTCAGTTTCCACTGTCCCTCCCCAAACAGCAGGGATCACTGATTATAACTCCCACGTAGATGCCATGCAAAATGAGAATGAATGCAACATTAAAATCTCCATTACCTGAAAAGATAGAACAAGAGTCTTGATTAACAGCAAAGAGCTGATATGTCTATATGTGAAATTGGCCTGTGGCCTATGGCATTCTGTGCTATCCCACATATCCCAGTCATTTTTGCCAGGGACCTGCTCCCCAATGTCACCGACAGTTTTGCCTACTGAGGTCATCCGGACAGCCACTTTCCAGCCCTCAGTTAGGGTGGGACGGTGTCTGAAGGTAAAGTCAGTCTCCAAATCACAATATGGAAAAAAAACATTAAGGAGAAAAGTATCAACATGGTATCGCTACAAGCCTGATTCATTAACGTAGAAGGTAGGGGGATTTGGCATGAAAAAGAGGAAAATTATAGAGTATTTCCTACAAGAAATATATGGAACATCCTTGGAAATTTCTTCATACATAATAAGTTTACTGTTCCTCTTCTAAAAAAAATTAAACTAAAAATCTAAATAACTAGCTCTGGCTCACCTGTTTTCCATCCCCTTCCCTCAAAGAAGCTTTTATGGGTGTCAAATATTCCCTGTTTAGAGCAATTTAAGAGAAGTCCTGCTGTTATATCCTGCCCAAGCTTGGAAGAATTTGGCACTTGGTCAGAATCTAAAGTCTAGGATTTGCTTACAGTTATTAATTTCTATATAAAGCTTTGGGAGGGGGGGGAGACTTACATCCGAGTCTCAGCCATCAAAGCCTGCTTAGAAGTCAGAATTAGTCTTTAAATTGTAGTCATCAGACTCTAGTCTTCACACAAAAACTCTCAATTATACACTCACTGGGAAATGGCATGCGATCTACCTGAGATGGCAGAGGGACCTCTTGTATTTTCTAATTCACACTGATTAAATGTGAAAATTCTCTGTAAAATTATCATTGTGGGATGTGGGAATGTGGCCTCCGAGCAGATTTTGTCACCACAAGGGACTCTGAAGAGAATTTTGGAAAGACTGAGGAGAATCGAAAGGCTTCTTCTTCCTCTCAAACGATGGATGGATAACAAGATGGATGCAGAAGTTAAAGTTCTTGGATGTTCACTGAAAGGTTGACAACTTGAGCACTCACAGAAGTGTCTTAGAAGCAAATCCTGATGATCTATTTCTAAAAACCAGCTGGTGAAAACCCAGTGGAGCACAGCTCGATTCGGGCACAGAAGAAGCTGCGATGAGTCAAAGTCAACTCAGTGACGCCGGGTAAACAGTGGTCAAATAGGAATGCTTTACCTGTTCTCCTAGTTTAAAAATGTGGAATCAAATGGCCAAGTTCAGTTCCCTTGGTATGTGCCAGGGAGGTTATTAAGAAAGCAAATACCTAAAATTAAGGCTAGACAAATTAATTCTGCTGCAGAAGGTTCTATCTGCACAACAATTTCATGACCCGAGGCTGAGAGGGAAATGGGATTGAGGGGACAATGGATCCTGCTGGGATGCTTGGCACAGGATGAAATCAGGGCCAAGTAATCTTCTTGTAAGAGAAAGTAGCACTCAAAAAAAGTAACACTCACTCTCCTCAGGCCATTGACATGGAAAATCAGATATCCAAACCCAGGATCATTAAGTTGGTTCCTACTCAAAGCAACACTAGGGGTCAAAGCAGAGTGCCTCCACGGGTTTCTGAGGCTGTACCTCCTTAACCAAGCACACTGCTCCTGCAACTTTCTCCTGTGGAGACGCTGGTCTGTTTGAACAGTTAGCAGTCAAAGGCTGAACTGACTGCATTCACCACAGCACTTACTGGCTAGAAAGTAACAGTGGAAATAAGAATGTCTCTATGGTAGTTACATAATCTGTTGTCAATTTGAGTATTAAAAGTGAAGGAGGGGCTGAGCCCTGGTGGAGTAAGTGGTTGAGTGCGGGACTGCGGCCCATGGGCTTGGCAGTTCAAATCCAGCGGCGGCTCTCAGGAGCAGCACTCGGTAGCGCCCATGACCACCAGAGGCAGTGATGCCCCCCCCCAAAAAAAAAGTGAAGGAGTGGGCTGAGCCCCGGTGGCATAGTGGTTGAGTGGGGGACTGCAGCCCACTGGCTTGGTGGTTCAAATCCAGCAGCAGTTCTCCAGGAGCAAGGCTGGGCCTCCTACTCCCACCAAAAGGCAGTGATGCCAAAAAAAATAATAAAATAAAATAAAAGTGAAGGGGTAATTCTACCTCACAAGTCCAGCTAGACCAGAGCATGTACATGGGTACAGATAAAAGCTGGAAACACAGAGAATCCAGGACAGAGAAACCCCTCAGAACCAATATTGAGAATAGGCATTTCAGGAGGGGAAGGGGAAGGTTGTGGGGAACAGAGGGAAACAATCCCAAAGATCTACATATAACCCCCTCCCAGGGGGATGAACAACAGAAAAAATGGGTGAAGAGAGACATCAGACAGCATAAGACATGAAAAATACTAATTTATAAATTATCAAGAGTTAATGAGAGAGGGAAGAAGGGTGGGGGAAGAAGGGGGGAAATGAGAAGCTGATACCAAGGGCTCAAGTAGAAAGAATATGTTTTGAAAATGGTAACAACAAATGTACAAATGTGTCTGACACAATGGATGGATGTGTGGATTGTGATAAGAGTTATGCAAGCCCACAATAAAATGATTTTTAAATATTTACAAGAAGCCAATGAGATAAATAGATAAAATTTGCTAAACATAAACCATGCAGAGGATGAGTAGTAGTGCCTAAATGAGTAAAAAGGAAAAAGTGTTCACTTTTTTAATGTTGCAGAACCACCAAAGCATGTTGACTGCCAGAATTTGGCCAAACACAATTAACCTGTGACCTCTCAAGTGGAGAGTGAACACATCTTATTGAAGTTAGTTTTGTTATCCATTTGCTTCTTAGTTTGTTCAAGTTAAAGTTTTGGAGGTTGTATTTTGTTTTTGTTTTTTTTAAGTGACGCGGTGGAGTTTAGCCTGTCAATCAGGACCCAGCTTGATAACCTCATGTGGAGACGGGAAGGATATAAATAGCTCCCTGGAGGCAGAATGAACGCTCGCCCCCTGCAAGACATTTCAGACGAGAAGCCACATAAAGCTACCGTGGTGTAACCAGAGCCCTAGCAGCTGGAGTAGCCACATGGACAGTCCTTCTCGCACTGAGATGCTTATAATGCCCACTGGTCTATGATCTTCCTGTATTCAGCATCAATGCATGTGTTTCATGAGTCTGAAGACGACTTTATAGATTGGTATTGGACATATGAGCTGATATCAGACTTATGGACTTGATTTGGACTGGGCTGGGATTTTTTCTCAATATGCAATTGTTCCTGTGTATAAAGTTCATTCTTATATACATAGAGTATCTCCCTGGATTCGTTTCTCTAGACTACCTGGACTGACACAGTCTCCCTACTTGAGGCTGACTCATTTGTTGCCTCTGATCCAGGAAGTTTTGAAAGTTATTGCTGCTTCTTTATCTATTTATGATTGTACTTATTTCAAAGTTCTTTTGTGTGTGTGTGGGCATCACTGCCCTGGTGGGAGTAGGAGGCCCAGCCTTGCTCCTGGAGAGCTACTGCTGGATTTGAACCACCAACCCTGTGAGTTGCAGTCTTGCACACAATCACTATGCCACCGGGGCTCAGCCCTCAAAGTTCTTAATCAACTAAAATTTGACACCCTTCATCATAGTTCCTATTACCAGGTCAGTAGACCTTTGGGGCACATACGCTTAAATGTACAATGTTCTTTCATAGGTATACAAACTGCATTTGATGTCCTCAATTAGAAATGTATGCTGATGGTTTGGAGATAGTCACTGAGTTAACTTATAATTAAAGGCACTGCTGCAAACCAATAAATAGCTTGTGTTTTCCAGTTCCCAACCAACACATCTGTTTTTCAGTGTACATCCAAGGTAGATATTTACACCAAAGGCATTTTGTTGAGAAAATACAAATTAACCAACAAGGAAACACAATGGATCAAAGAAAGGCAAAAGATAAAACTCCATGACATTCTAAAAACAAGAAATTGCAAAAACACAAATATAAAACATCTTTGCTTTAAAAAGTGGCAGCCAATGTTGGTGAATTGGGGAGAAACAGACTCTCCTGTCAACAATGGAGAGGAAACAGCCTGTGCCTTTTGAAGGACATGTTGCCAATAGCTCCAAAAGTCTGGAAAATACATAAGCCATTGTCTACTTTCAACAATGTTGGACTAGCTTGCTTTAAAGAAACACACCTAAAGATGTGCTTAGAGAGGACAATAAGGGAAAATATCTAAAGGACCAATGTGAAGGAATTGAAAAATCTCAAGGCAGTGAGAACTTAAAAGATCAAGATATTGGAGAAAAAGAAATACAGAAAAATGAGGCTGAAATTTGGTGATCCCAACTCTCTCTTGAGTCTTTTGCCAATTCACAGGCTGAGAAACTAGTAACAAGTAGCAACTATAAGACTGTAAAGCTGGACAGAAGCATAGGCAGTTAGAGGGGACAAAAATTGGAGTAAAATAGATGTGGAGTAAAACATAATCTAGTGTCAACTTGAGACTATTAAGAGTGAAGTTAGTCTGTGCATCAAGTTGCAGCTTGATGACTCATTTGGAAACAGAGATAAACAGTGCACTGGAGGCCAGATATAGTTTCTCACAGAGAGACATTCCTGCTAACCAGTCACATGGAGCTCTGCTGATGGAAGTCAGAGCCTTGGAGCTGGAGGGGCCATATGAAGACCCACAGCAGCACTGAGATGCTTCTGTCACCTCTGAGTCCCCAATACTTTCCATCCACTGGCCTGTGATCTCCCATTGCATGTGTTGCATGAGTCTGAAGAATAATTTATAGACTGGTATTGGATATATGGGCTAATATCGGACATATGAAATTGATCTAGACTGGGCTGAGATGTTTTCTTAATATGCAATTGCTCTTTGACACAAATTTCTCTCTAGCACACATATAAGTGTCCTTCAGTTTGCTTCCCTAGTCAACCCAGACACAATGTATACTATGGAGAAATACTCCTAGATTTTCAGTTTAGAACTCTGATAAGTTATCTAACATGACCAACCCTTCTGGTTCGTTCAGAAATTTTCTGGAGTTTGCACTAAAAAACACTGTTTCAGGAAATCCCTCAGTTCAACATAACATAGGACTGTTCACCCTAGCAACACTCAAGGACAAAGGATGAGCCAGAAATAGCACCTTGTCCCAACACTGAACCAGAACTTCCAGTCCGCTTAGACCCCGGATAGGTTATCTTCCCTTCTCTAGTGGATGACAGAAGCAAATGTAGATCACACTCCTTATTATAGTCTATAGTGATGAAAAGTCAACCACAAATTATATAGCCACTGTGTTAGCTCCAAATTGTGAGGCAATGGGGAGTTGATGGCCTGAAATATAACTCCCCCTCCCCACCTAATATATCATTAGAAACTTATATTAAACAGCAGGATGTAGATTACAATATAGCTGTTAAGTGTTATTTTGTTGTTCCCCCTGCTTGGAGTAAAGTTGTTTCTTATCTATCCCTACATAAGTTGCTAGTTTCTTGTAGCAGCCCAGAGACACTTGGTCTCATACATATGGGGGAAAAGAAAAAAATCATATTAAAAAAAGATGGAAAAAATACATAGAACAGTGTACCAAAAAGAACATCTGGACAACCAACTATTTCAAGAGGTAGCATAATCAAAAACCAATAATACTAAAGCTCAATCTATACTGAATATATTCGTAAAATATATAGCCCGTGGAATTGATGGGATACCAATTGAAATGTCTCCATAAGCTGATAAAGCACTGAAAGTGCTTACTCATCTATACCAACAAATAGGAAGGTAGGTACTTGGCCGACTAGCTGAAAGAGATCCATCTGTGTACCCATTCTAAATAATAGTGAACAGGCACAGAAAGCTCAAATTATGGAGGCATCATTGATATAGCATGCCAGAAAAATTATGCTACAGATCAGTCCACAATAGTTACAGCAGTACATTGACAGAGATGTGCCAAAAGTTCAAGCCAGATTCAGAAGAGGGCATAGAACAAAGGCTATCATTACTGATGTCAAATAGAGCATGACTGAAAACAAGGAATACCATAAAGATGCTTGCTTATATTTTATTGATTATGCAAAAACATGAGACCATGGGGATGACAACAGTGGATAGGCTTGAAAAGAATGGGAATTCCTGAACACTACATTACGTTTATGCAGAATCTGTTCATGGACTGAGGCAGTTATTCAAACAGAAAAGCTAATGGTACATGGTTTAATATCAGGAAGCGTGTGTGTCATGGTTATGCCCTTTTGTCGGGCTACAGGTCCCTAAGAAGAAAACCATAAAACTCTGTTTCCCACCAGACGAACCAGAACCCAGCATTACAGTGTTTCTTGGTGGCTCCCACTCCCCCATCTAGGTCTCTATCTCGCTGACACCAGGACTTACTGTCCTTAGCAGATGTCCTTCTGATTGGAATTACCCCCCTCCCACTTTGGGCCCCCACATGAATAGCCTATTGCCACCTAGGATCACACATGAAGGACAGATAGTGCTGAGTGGTGCAGGAACTCAATACTGATCCACAATAAAATGCGGGACTTTCCCTCCGTGAGAAGAGGGGAATGGTGTGTCACCAAAATAAAGAACTTCTGTTATAAACACAATAACAAATGGCTGCACTTTCCCTATATAATATATAGGGTCCATAAGTGACTCTGGTAGATTTCTTTTTGCATTTTATTGAGCTCTTATAGCTTTTGTTGATCCATGCATTGATTGTATCAAGAACGTTTGTACATATGTTGCCAACATCATTTTCTAAACATTAACTTTCTATTGCATCCTTGGTGTCAGTTCCTTCCCTACCACAACCTCGTAGTCCCTTGATAAGTTATAAACATGGAAATAGGGGACTGAGCCCCGGTGGCCTAAGTGGTTGAGTGCAGGACTGCGGCCCGCAGGCTTGGCGGTTCAAATCCAGGGGCTGCTCTCAGGAGCACAACTGGTAGTTCCCACAACAAACCAGAGGACAATGATGCCCCCCCAAAAAAAGAAGATGGAAATAATTATTCTTTTCATATCTTACACTGACAGCTGTCTCCCTTCTCCCATGATTTCTGTTTTCATCCCCCTGGGGTAGGGGTGTGTGATTATGTGTCCATCATTGCAATTGGTTCCCCCTCTCCCCCTCCTTTCTCTCTCTTACCCCTGCCTTCCTGGTATCACTACTCCCATTCCTGTTCCTGGATCCCATGTGTCCAGAGTTCTTATGCCTTATCTATATCTGTGTGCATGCTAGGATCATGATAGTGGGGGGGGGGGGGGCGGTGCGGTGTGAGGAAGCCTCAAGGAACCAGAAGTGTATTGAGTTTCATTGGTACGTTACTGCTCCCTGATTGACAAATCCCTTCCTTGTGACCCCTCTACAGATGGGCTTTGGGTTCCTGTTCCAACCTGCCTCATTCTCAATAACATAGTTTGTTTGTTTGTTTGTGGTTTTCTAATGCCTGTTATCCAGTCCCCAGGACACCTCATGATCATATAGGCCGGTGTGCTTCTTCCATGTGGACTTGCTGCTTCTCACGGCCGCTTGTTTAACTGCAAACCTCTAAGACTCTAGACACTATGTCTTTTGATAGCCAAACACCATAAGCTTTTATCATCACATTTGCTTATGAACCCATTTTGTCTTCAGCAATTGTGCTGAAAGGATGAGCATCACAGAATTCCAGTTTGTTAGAAAAGTGTACTTGCATTGAGGGAGAGTATGAGCAAAAAGTCTACTACGTCAGTGTATTGCCATATAAATATATGTACCTGGTCGATACCTCTATTTTTGAATTAATGCATTTACATATGCATGCACCTATGTTTATACCTCTACCCATAGCTTTCCTTCCTAGATTGTTCCTGTTTCCTTTCACCTTCCTTTTGTCCCACCATCATACTTGCCCTC
>PVJH01017225.1:0-48350 GCA_004026705.1 Nesogale talazaci | reverse complement strand
TTTTTTGTCAGTGATTTGAGTTAGGTTTATTGAGATTTGAAAGTTTACAGAATAAATTGTCTCTCCATTCAATAAGTCATATACATTTTGTTTTGTAACGATGACTGCAAACCCCACAATGTAAGCAAATTCTTCACTTACTTTTTAATTTTTTTCCTGCCCTGTCTCTTAGGAATTCTGATCATATGTTTATTATTAGACCTTAAAAGGTTGTTTCATTGCTCCTAAATGAGACAATTTCTGTCTCACTTTCTATTTTATTTTGAAAAGCTTGGGTGGTGTTTGCCCAGATGGATCGTTTTCACATACATATTGATTAGTATTCATCTGTGTGCTTGAAGAAATTCACTGGGGACCCCCAAGTTATGTCTATCTTTCCAGCTCTCTCCTCACTAGTATTCTGCTCTTCAAACTCTCACTTCCTTGGTGTCTAAACTCAGTTCCTTTAATTCTGTCATCAGGACCCTACTTTGATTTCTGTCTCCTCCACCAGATAATAATCTGAGACAACTAGAATTTGCTATTCTTCATTGTCTGATATGCAGCATCTTAAAACCATTATTTCATAAAATCTGCCTGGCTTGTGAGTAGCACAACACTTGTCTTCATTGCCCATCTGGATTAGAAGCAGGCATTTGACTCCTTGAAATATATTGTTGTAAATACACATCTTGTTTAGCAGTAACTGCTGTTAACCACCCAAAGACTCCTACTGCAAAGCTTGTGCCGTACTCTTAGGTGCTAAGAATATAGAGCTAAAAAATGCATGGCTTCTCTGTTCAGAGAGAAGGAAGATGAACAAACCAAGTAAACTTAGTGGAATGAGCTAATAAAAATATCAATATGAAAGTTATTCTCTATCTAGGTCCCCGGCTTTCTAGTTTTCAGTTCTCTCCATCGCAGATGGAGGACAAATCCCTGGCAACTGCCTCACTGTGCCTTCATTGTCCACTGTCTTTCTGGTTGTTTGATTGAGGAGAGACCAGGCAAATGGTGGTCTGTCAGGAGCTGAGTCCCACCTGACCAGAGCTCTTTGGCTCACAGCTCTAGCTTTCCTAGATTCCACTAACCCTCCTCTCTTCTCTTGTCCCATCATCCTCCTTTCATCATTTCTGATCTCTGAATGTGTTTAAATCCATGGCTCATGCCTTTGTAAATAGTTTCTTTGGTGGGATCACCTGGAGTGCTTCCTGCCAAGATTCTGGGTGATAAAAAGAAGCATCAAAGAAGGGGTCAATAGCTCTGCATGGGAATCTCAGGGAAGGGCTTTTGCTCAGGGTTGTTTGCCCTTGAAATGTAAATGATGATTAAATATCTGTCTTTTCCTAGGCATACTAGGAATAAAGCAACATCATACCTAACATAGGCAGCACCTACAAAGGTGGAAATTACTAGAAAGAATGATAGGATCATAGCATTAATAATTAATAATTCAATATTTCTGCGAGTTTGCAAGGCACTAGTCACCAAAGTAGCAAACCCCTGGAGTTCATTGAGTTGATCCCCGCTATAGTCACCGTGGAGGTTTGCTTTGTGAATGCAGTAGAAAAAAAAATCTTTTTAAAAGCATGATAACAAAACTAGCAATTGTTTGTGGCTACTTATGTATCATAAACTATTCTGTTGATTTATTTGCACAACTTCTGAGCATTTTGCTTTCTTTGAATTGGCCAAGCCCAGAGTGAAAAAGGGGAACTGCTCTTGCAAAGGAATGCCCCAAACAATGTGTTAGGCCACTAGAGAAACAAATCCGGCAACACTCATTTAAGTGTAAAAGAGAGCTTTGTGTCAAGAAGTAATTATCAAGCCCAATGGAGATCAAGCCCTTAAGTCTGCTACTGCTCTATCAGTCCACTCCTAGCCCATTAATCTCTCTGAAGGCTCACAGCCATACTCAATGATGTCGAATGCAGAAGGATCACAGGCCAGTGGGTGCAAAACCTGGTAGCTTCCATGGCGGTGGACGCATCTCCAGGGTTCTGACTGCCTTCAGCATGGTTCAAAGTGGCTCATCAACAGGAAGATGAAGCAAGAGGGTCAGGGGGAACAGCTTCCAGTGAGCAATTTATCTCCATTGCCCTCCAATCCAGCTGCAACCTGAGTGGCAGACCGAATTCCACACACATGTTCCTATGAGAGCCATATTGGCACAAAAACCCTAACTACCACATAGGACCATGTAAATTGTCTGCTGTAAATATGGTAAAAATCAGTTCAGTAGTTAACAGACAAATGCTAGAGAATAAATAAATGTTGACTCCAAATACAATGAACTTTCAAAGCTGTATGTCCACGTGAACCCTCTCTGCCATCTTGCTGTGCAGCTATTGCTAGGATATACTTAGATTCGTTACTAGGGACTTTGTAGTCTTTGAATCTGTTTTACTCTCCCTTTGAGAACAATTCTGACAATAAAACAATTACTCTTCAAGTTCAGCTGAAATATAGCTCCCAATTCTGCCAATTAGAACAGCATCCCCATAATTCATCCTATAATGTGCTAACATTAAGGCATGCTCCCTGGGAAAAAATTCCTATGATACTGGGAAACTCCACACAAAATCTACTCTCATGAAGACTTCCTACAGCAAATATATCTGAACCCAAGTATTTCTTTATCTCATTACTATTATCACATCATCTATTAACTTTATGTGAACTAGTTGTCTTCGCCGAGGCTCTCTAGAAAGCAGAACTGGAGTCCAGAGTAAACTTGTTGGCATTGCATTGGGGTACTGCAAGGCTAGGAGAGAATGAAAGACAAAGCGGTGAAGCAAGAATGAGAAAGGCAGGTTGGCCGCAAATTAACAATGACAACTGTCATTACTCAAAGCAGTTTAGATAAATGGGACTTTTTCTTTCAAATTCCCTCATCCCTTTCTTTTGCCCCAACCGAAGACTAGACCACGCCATACAATTTCTCTCAGATCAAATTGACATATCAAACCCCATGGCCATCCAGGAAGGTGGATCCTAAGTCCTTAAATATGAGCAGAGATGCCTCAATGCTAAGGGTAATCAATGGAGTATTAGGACCATTCCTAACCAGCCTTTCTGATGCCAGTTTATGCATTTAGATCTCTGCAGTGTAGAGCAGAAGGCACCCTCAGATGGAGGCCGAGGAAACAGAAGAGGGCATGGAAAGCTGCCTGCACATTTTGCAGGATGTTAAGTCACTCGTGGCCATCATTCAAGTCATTAAGACCATCCTTTAGATATCAGTAGACTCATGATTGCTCTGAGCAGTCTTAAATGTTAATGTCCTTCACCCTAAAATGAGAATCCATTTGTCCCACATTGACTGTCCCTCTGTTTGAGTCTATTAAAAATGACACTCAAATTCAAAAGAGGCTACCTAAATATCTGGCTATATTGTTCTGCATTCTAGATAAGACAAAACTTTTTTCTATGAAACCAGAGACTGCATTGCTAATATGACAACCCCATTACACCGCCCACCCTTATTCGGCTGCTCAACTCGCATAGAAGTTGTGAGACTTTCATCTCTACGAAAGAGGTGGGGTGTAGACCATTATCTGTTAAGTTTTCAACATATTAGCTCTTTTTCTCTTTGGAGGAGAAGAAAATAGGGAGAAGATAGAGAGAAGATAGAAATCAGAAACATTTCTTAAATGTCTCCAAATTAAAACAGAATTGAAAGTCCTCTTCACATAAATGTGAAGATGGAAATATGATTGCTAAAAAGCAAAGCAAAACAAAACCTGATAGGATTTGTAAATTGAATAAATGAAGTATGCCTAGAAAATGCCTAAGCAGGACCATATACATAGTAGGAGTTCCATAACTCTTTGTTTAAAAAAGTAATAATAGTCTGAACTATATTTTCTGAACTCTGATGGGAAGAAGTTGCCTGTAATTACTAATAATGACTAAATTTTCAGTGAGCACTTTAGTCACTCCTTATATATTATTGCTATTATTAAGTACCTAACAAGGTTTGTTGGCATAGAACAATGCATTGCCTTGAATTGAAAATAGGCAGTAATTCAATAGAAAAAAATTTATAGGCAGTGTAGAACCCTTTAAATTGAATTAGATTCTTAAATATAGTACTTACAGTACCCTTGATGTAAGCTCTTTTAAAGCATTAGGGGAATCAAACAAACAAGGTCTGTATTTTTGCATAGAGTGTTTTATGTTCAATGCTGCAATATTTATGTTTGCCACTATTCACTCCCTGGGAAAATATAGGCTGTGTGTCTTTTATTTGCTTGATAGTTTAGACTCACTGATACCCAAGGGCTTACTACACCCACAGATTTGTCACAATACTTACATTGTAAAAGGGATTTTTACCATTCAAAAGCAAGCCAGTTCTAATTTTGTAATTGTTAGATGCTGTAAAGTGTTATTAGTTTGTGTGAAATACCTAGAAGATCTATCATCAGTGAATATGACATAACATAATCTACTTTACAAAGCAAAATGACTTGCCAGAATGTTTCACTTTTAACTGAGGGTGAATTTAAAGTCTTATTTGTTTGTAATTTTTAAGGAGCTATTAAATTTACTACCAAGGCAGTTCAAAGCCATTTCTCCTCTCCTTAATTAGAAAAAGATGGATTCTGTCTTCATCATTTTAATGAGTGTTTCGCCGTGGATTATTAAGTATTGTTTTCCTTGAGGAATTTTGGCAGTTTCAGGACTCACACTAGCAATATTCAAGGATAACTCAGTAAAATAAGCACTTCCAAGGGTTAGGCAGCATATCAGTTGCTGTCAAAGCTCAACAACAGATTTGTCTTCATATTTTTGATCAGAAGGACTCACAAATGTTTGTTATTTGGTGTGATGATAAGGGATTATGTCAACTAGACAGTTCCAACCAAGGGGAGGGGTCGGTACTCCTTTTCAATGGGGTCGCAGGTTGATGACACCTCCGTGAAAGTCTGGCCTTTTTAGTTAGGACAGAGGGACCAAGCGAAGCCAGTCCCCTTTGGTTCTTCTTCCTTGTTGGACCTCGATTGCATGTCTGGTTCCTTGATCTTTTGTTGTGTCACTTTCTGATCCCAGGAGCTGTTGGCAGACTACCAACAGTGACCTTCATTCAGCTGGCTTCTGATTCATCTCACCTCCATGTCCACCAGCCTGGGTCCTCACCGTCTCTGCTTATTCTTCCTGCTTCTGGATCATCAAGTTTCACAAGTAAAGAGGAGCCTATTGAACTGGACTGGGCTTAACAATTTATAAAGCAGTGTAAGCCATTTCTTGATAGAAACTACTTTCTATACATCACATGGTATAGAACTAGGCATTCTAGTGGCCATAAGTTCACTATAGATTGGAACACATTAGATGGCACCTAACAACATCAACAACATATGAAACACATACAAGTTTCACTTCTCTAGAGAACCATCTAACACTACTGGTTTCATAGATTGAATTGTGTCCTCCCCTATCCCCCAAATGCATGCCTACCATGGTTCTCAGTGATCTGGCAGTTTTGTAAGCATGCACCTTGGAAACTATGCAATGATGAAAGCATCCCCTATGATGTGAAGTAATGGTTCATTTATAACATGAGATGAGTAGGGTAGAGTGCAACACCCTTCCTCAAGCCGATCAGTCTCACATTCACATTCATCATCTTCTTTCTTACAAAAAATAAATGAAGATACAGTCAAGCAAAAAAAAAGAGAGAAAGAGGAAAAAAGACTGCATTATTGAAGGATACTCCTAGAGGTCAACAAACAGACCTTGGACTATTTACAGGGTTTTCTTTTTTGTTCTTTTTCTTTTTCTTTCCTTCTTTCTTTCTTTAATTTTTTGTCATTCCTGTTGTTATCATTTTGTATTCTTTTGTTGCTGTGTTTTGTTATGTCTTGTTTTCTTGTGCATATTATTATCTCTGCAGGTCTTTCTAAATAAGAAGTTTGGATGAACAATCTACAAAAGAAAACTACTGGACTGATGGTTCCTGGGAGGACATGGGAAAGGGGGAGGTGGCAAAAAAGACATGGTGTTGACCAACTCAGGAATGAAGGAAGAGCAAGTGATCCAAAATCAGTGACATGGAGGGTGTGAAAGGCCTGGTAGGGATTGATCAAGAGCAATGTAACCAAGAAAAATTACTGAAACCCAAATGAAGACCGAGCATGATAGGACAAGAGTAATGTAAAAGGAAATAGAGAAAGAACTAGGAGGCAAAGGCCATTTATAGAGGTCTAAATACAGGCATGTGCATAGGTAAATATATTTATATATGATGATAGGGAAATAGATCTATGTGCATATGTTGATCGGTTTAGTATTAAGGTAGCAGATGGACACTGGGCCTTACTCAAGTACATCCTTAATGCAAGAACACTTTGTTCTATTAAACTGACATTCCATGATGCACATCTTCCCAACACAATCACTGAAGACAAATGTGTGCATAGTCAAATGTGGTGAGGAAAGCTGATGGAGGGCAGCTATCAGAAGATATAGCATCTGGGGTCTTAAAAACTTACAGGTAAACAAGTGGCCATCTAGCTCAGAAGCAACAATGCCCACATGGAAGCAGCACACTGGCCTGTGTGACCACAAGGTGTTGAAGGGATCAGGTATTAAGCATCAAGGTATCAAAAACCACATCATTGCAAATGAGGGGGAGAGCAGATTGGGGAGCCAAAGTTCATCTGTAGGCAGCTGGACATCCCCTTACAGAAGGGTCACGGGGAGGAGCTGAGCCAGTCAGAGTGCAGTGGAGCAATGATGAAACATACAATTTTCCTTTCATTCTTAAATGTTTGCCTCCCTTCCCTGACCCCCACCCCACTATCATGATCTCAATTCTACCTTAGAAATCTGGCTAGATCAGAGGATGTACCCTGGTACAGATATGATCCATTCAGGACCAGTAGTGAGAGTGGTCATACCAGAGGGTAGAGGGAAGGTGGGGAATAAAGGGGAAACCCAGTATAAGGATCTACATATAACCTCTTCCCTGGGGGGTGGACAACAGGAAAGTGGGTGAAGGGAGACTTTGGACAGTATTGGTAGATAAAAATAATTATAATAAAATAATAATAATTTAGAAATTATCAAGAGTTCCTGAGGGAGTGGGGAGCAGGGAGGGAGGGAAAAAATGAGGAGCTGATACTAAGGACTCAAGTAGAAAGCAAATGTTTTGAGTATAATGAGGGCAAGAGATGTACAAATGTGCTCGACATACAGTGGATGTGTTTATGGGTTGGGATAAGAGTTGTAAGAGACATAGAGCAAGAATTCAAGCTGATTCAGAAGTCATATACTTTTTTCTATATCATCACCATGTAAGCAAAGAACTGAAATAATTTTTCTTCGTTTGTACAGAAAATCTAAGCTATTAAGATTCTGGTCCACTCGCATTCATCAGCAATATTTCTGCAGGGACGAACTACACTAATTTCAGTTCAATCATGCTTATTCAAAGGCACAAGTTTATGATTATAAATACCTCTGTGATTCAAAAATGCAACTGTTCTTCCATTTTTCTAATCCATCAATTTGACTGCTTGCTTCAGAATAAAAAACTTCTAAACAAGGAGCTGCATGTTAATTACAGATTCTTGATAAAGAACTTCATTTCGACCCTATGCAACAGGGTAGTACAGGCGGAAACCTCTTGCAAAGATGTCTGATGTAGACATATTTTTTTTCTTTTTCCTTGGGAATGGCTGGTGGTTTCAAACTGTGAATCTTGCAGTAAGCAGCTGAATGAATAACGTCGAAGCCACCAAGATCCTAGTTTCAAAGAACAGGAATTGACATTCATTGTGTCAGGTATTATTCAAAAAGTTTCTTTTCATGACAATAAAATACTTTTATGAGAGCCTATATTAAAGTTCTAAAAAGCAAAATGTCACTTGACAACTAAGATTTACCTGACCCAATCTTAATAACATTATATACATGCAAAAATGGAAAACAAATAAGGAAGACTAAAGGATGTATGCCTTTGAATTATGATCCTGGTGAGAAATATTGAGGACACACCATGGGCTTCCAGAAGAATGAACACATCTGTCTAAAAGAAGTACAGTCAAGAATGCTCCTTATAACTGAGTGTGGTGAGAATTCTGATGTCGTTCAAGCATGTTATCAAGATGAGACTTCTTGTTTGGTAAAAAGTATCAGCAAAAGACAAAAATTCTCAATGACGTGGGTTGACCCAGCAGTAAAACAATGAGGTCATGTTCCTTCTGTAGTCTGTGGGCTTGCTGTGAGTTGCAAGAAATAGCTCCATTTTATAAATGAAGATTTAAAGACTCATGAATAATACACTTATTTCCCAAAAGCCACAGAGAATTCCAGTCGCCAAGGTCTATTGAACCCTATGAGATGGCACTATGGACGAAAATGAATGACACACAAACTTGGGTTCTAGACCTAACGGAACTGTGAAACTTCTTAGAGTTTATAAGAGACTATAGGCTCTGGACTTGACATACATACTTTAAGAAAAGGGCATCATTTCCTGCACTCAGTTTGCTTACCAGTAGCAATTCCCTGAGTGTCCAGTTTTGTGGTATGATTTTGAGTTTCATTCTTCTCCGAGGGGCCTCAGACACATTTGTTTGTTAGTTCCTTCAATCGTTCATATATACTGTGGGTGAAATCTTATAGCGTAAATCTATTTCTCATTCAACACTTAGACACATTATATTCCGCAACATTGGTTGTAATCCCCACAATATAGTAGCATTCTTCCCCACCTCCTTCCTGTGTTTTCCATTTCCTTTAACCTTGTCCCTACCCATCCTGGCCTTCTGAGATTGTCCCTGGGCAAGCACGGCTCTTTCAGTCTTGGTGGGCTGATTGTTCTAAGACAGGGTTCCTCACACTAGGGCTTCTCCATCCCAGGGGGTGTGTATGCCGCTTCTTCCGGTCCTGCGTAGCGGCCAACTCGTCCGGAGCTGCAGTGCGCAGGTGTGGAATGCGCGGCACTCCAGACTCCCCACCTTCTCTCGGTCTCTACGACTCCTCTCTGTCTCGGGTGTTAATCGGAGGAGTCACGAGCTTGCCTGTGCAGAGCCTGCTGCTGCCTCAGGACTGAGGTAAGAACAAGTTAGGATTTTTTTTTTTTGAAGTTAGGTCTATTTTTTTATTATTATTTTGAAGTTAGTAGGGCCTTTTGTGTGTGTTTTGCTGTTAAGGAGGACCTTTTTTCCTGAAGTTAGGAGGTTTTTATTTTATTTTATTTGCTGATCAGGAGCACCTTTTTTTGAAGTTAGGAGAGCCTTTTTTTTTTTTTTTAATTAGCAGAGGGTTTTTTTTTTAAGTTGGTTAGTTGGTTAGGGCTGGTTTCGAGGGGGTTGCACGACAGTGATAATGCAAATAGCGCTCAGTGCTAATGCAAATTGTCAGTGCTCAGTGTAATGACATGGGGGACACAAACTGGTAATCTGCTTAGGGTCCTATGGGAACTTAATCTGGCTCTGCAGACCGCTGAAGAGTAGGAAACGCAATGAGCCCCGGTGGCGTAGTGGTTGAGTGCGGGACTGCGGCCCCCTGGCTTGGCGGTTCAAATCCAGCAGCATCAAGGCTGGGTATCTCCCACGACCACCAGAGGACCGTGATGCCCCCCCCCCCACACACACACACACAAAGTAGGAAACCCAATTTAATTGACCGTAAGTGCATTTATATTCTGATTTCTCTTCAGTTGTGTATGATGTTGTTGTTGTGTGCTGTGTAAGTCCTGTTTCACAGTGTTGTGAACTTTGAGCAGTCTGAGTTCAACTGTATGCTTGGATGGCTGAGCTTCCATTAGATTTGAAAGAAAAAAAGAAGTAGATGCCTTCTTTTTTCCAACAGTGAGAAGACACAGGCAATCAGATTCCTGTGCAAGTTCGCAGATCACAGTGTGGTTCACACAAGGTAGTGTGCACTGGAAAGGTAGTGGAGAAACTGGCTCTAATCATGGCACTTCCCACACTGCACCAGTGTGAGCCTGAGCTAAAAACAGAGTTCCAGCAATATGGGTGCTGGTGAGGCTGAAATGATGTGGGCAGGCAAGTTGTGTTGGTGAACACAGATCGGACAGCACTGATGGGCAGTACAGTCTATATGTCTCTTTGTGGGCAAAGTTATAGCTGGTATATTGTTTTTGTGGTGATACATATATACATATACACGCATATATCTAGATAGATAGATAGATATTTTACTAATAGCAAATTGGAATCCTGAGAAAAAAAATTATATCAAGAAAGAGAAAAATTGACTCGGAGTATAGGATATTCAAAGAACAGTGGACTTATGATGACTGTTTCATGCAGTATAAGAGAGCTTTGTGTTTGATATGCCAGAATATAGTTCAAACTATAGTTCAGAATATAGTTCAGTCTGTGTTCAAAGAGTACAATTTGTATCGACACTATCAAACTCAACGCAAATGATAGGTTGGAGAAGTGAGAAAGGATAAAATATTAAAACTGAAAAATACATTGACAACTCAGCAAAATACATTTGTGAAGCAGAAGCAACTAAATATTTCATCATGTGAGCGATTTTTCAAGTTGCCAAGCTAATAGCATGCACTGGCAAACCATTCGTGGTGGGAGAATTTGTTAAACAATGTTTTCATTCTGTTGCCAAAGAGATGTGTCCAGAGAAGGCTGATATATTTAGTATAGTGAGTCTTCCAGGACCTACAATGACACAAATGATTGAAGAAATGGGAGACAATTTGCATCAGCGTTTGCAAAACTCCGCAAAAAAAAAAAAAAAAAAAAAACTTTCCTATTTTTCCTTGACACTCAATGAAAGTCATGATGTTTGTGATTCTTCACAACTTCTAATTTCTATTTGTGGGGTGAATGACTATTTCAAAGTCACAAAAGAGCTTGCTGCACTGCAAAACATCAAAGGAACAGCTACAGGAGAGGATATCTATAAAAAGGTATGCCAAACTGTCCATGGTTTGGAGCTTGACTGGGCTAAACTAGCCAGTGTGCCAAATCTTGGTGCTCCTAGCATGGTGTGGTCTAATGAAGGAGTAATTGCTTGCATTAACCAAGATTTGGACAAATATAACCATTCTCATCCAATAGCCATACACTGCCTCATCCACCAACAAGCACTGTGTAGTAAATCACTAAAGTGGAACTCTGTTAGAAAATTGTGATATTTTGTGTTACCTTCATTAGAGCTAATGCACAAACAATTTCAGGAATTTCTGTCTGACCTAAATGTTGCCTATAAAGATGTTCTGTACCACACGGAAGTCTGTTGGTTGAGTTGAGGGAGAGTTTTGAAACATTTCTATGACTTACTTCCACAGATGATAGCTTTTCTGCTTTCAAAAAACAAAGAAGTACCAGAGCTCAATGATGCAGAATGAAGATGGCACCTTGCCTTTATGACAGATGTAGCAGAGCTACTCAACAGTTTCAATGTGCAACTTCAAACAAAGGGGAAGCTCATCTGCAATATGAAATTACATGTGGAAACATTTGAAGTAAAATTAGACCTCCTCATCAAACAAGTGAAGGAGGAAAATTTCTGTCATCTTTCCACAACTCAAAATCTGTTAGCAGAAAAACTACTGGTTGCATTCCCAAACAAAATTTGTGTGGATTTACTGGAAAACTTTCAAAAGGAGTTCCAATTTGGATTTAAAGAGCTTCAATTCCATGAATAGGACATACAGCTATTCCGTAACATATTTTCTATTGACATTGAAAATGTGCATACAATTTACCAAATGGAACTGGCCGAACTGCAGAATTGTGACTCTCTGAAAGATGCATTCAAGTCAAGCAGCCTTCCTAATTTCTATGCTTCTCTCCCCTCTGAGACATATCCTAATCCCAGGAACCATGCACTCAAAATGGCAACCATCTTTGGCAGCAATCTGTGAACAGACTCTTTCCAGAATGAAACATCTGCAATCTCCAACCAGATCTAAACTACCTGATACACACTTGCATCACTTGTTAGACAATCAGTGACAGATATGGAACCTGACATTGACCATGTCATTAGCCAAAAGGTCCATGGTTCCTATAGAAATACTGGTAAGTTTGTTGATTTAACTTTACTTCTTCATTTTAAATATTGTATTTGTTTACATTTTGTTGGGATTATTTTTACTTCAAAATAAGATATGTGCAGTGAGCATAGGAATTTGTTCATATATTTTTAAACTATAGTCTGGTCCTCCAATAGTCTGAGGGACAGTTTCCCCCTGTTTAAACTTTTTGAACACCCCTGTTCTAAGAAGTATGCTCGCCCTCAGTGTTCCTTTTAGCCTTGTAGACTTGTCTACCATTTATCTGAAAGGTGAGCCATGAGGGTTAGCTCCATTCCAGACTTAAAAGGTGACAAAAGACCGTAGGCTT
Source organism: Nesogale talazaci (assembly GCA_004026705.1). Classification (NCBI taxonomy): domain Eukaryota; kingdom Metazoa; phylum Chordata; class Mammalia; order Afrosoricida; family Tenrecidae; genus Nesogale; species Nesogale talazaci. The sequence continues at coordinate 36,018 of PVJH01017225.1, read as the reverse complement.
GAGGCTTCCACTATTCTCTCTGAAACCAGTGACTTTGGTCTTATTTGAGATTTTGAGATTTGTTCCAAGCTCCCCACCCCCCCTTTATTCTCTCCAGGACCTGTTACGGTGATCCCTTTCAGAGTCGTCAGCAGTGGAAGTCAAGGTCCATCTAGTTCTTCTGGTCTCAGGGTGGTGGAAGATGGGACTCTTCTGGTCTGTCAGTCATTTGGACAAAATGGTTTGCATGTTTCTTGCTTTGATGGGGAAAATCCAATAACTCCACCTCAGCTGTTTACTCACATCTTTTAAGACACCTGTCGCTACTCATTAAAATAGGAGTAGAAAGTTTCCTTTGTGGACTGTTACATCAACTAACCTTAGTTTTCCCCAAGGCTAGGGTCCTGACCCCCGGGCCTAGAACTGAGAGTGAAGGTGTATTTGTTTATCCCTCTGGATGCCAGTGTCAGCCATCAAGTAGTCCACAAATGACTTTTTTTGCTTTTTATGGACCTTAAAGTAGATTCCGTTCTCTACTTGAATTCTTATTGATATTACTGTACTTGTTGTATATTCCTACCATCTTCTTTGGATGCTTTCTGCATCATTCAATATTTTGATCCTTGAATTGTTCAATATTGCAACTTGAGAACTGAATTTTTTTTGTTCAGTTTTTTTCATCTTGAGATATGCTGAGTGTATTCTTCCTTTTTGGATTGCTAATTCCAGATCTTTGTATATTTCACTATGATTTACTGCTTTGTCCTTTTTATTTGCCCATTGAAATGTTCTGTTTAATTCTTCTATTTAATCATCTCTTCAATTCACTTGACCTACTCTACAATCAAGAGCAAGTTTCAGAATCTCTCATGCCATCTACTTTGATCTTTTCTTTCCTATCTCCTTAATATCATTTTTTTGTTTATGCATCATTTTCTTGATGTCATCTGCTCTTCATTCATAAGTGTTCAAGTTCAATGTATCCTCTTTCTTTTTTTGCAGGGGGGGGGCATCACTGCCCTCTGGTGGTCGTGGGAGCTACCCAGTCTTGCTGCTGCTGGATTTACATATCCTTTTGTTGAGATGATTTTGAAACTAAGGTGAAATAATTTCAAGGTTCTAATTTTGCTTTTATGCACTTGTTTTCATATTCTTCAATTTCAATTTGAACTAATATATGATCAGTTGATGGTCTGTGAACACCAAGACCCTGGTCTCATTTGAGCTGTTAATATTGAGCTTTTTTACATTCTCTTCCCACATATGTAGTCAATTTGATTCCTGTGTATTCCATCTGTTGAGGTAAATGAGTAGAGTTGCCATTATGTTGTTGATAAAAAAAGGTATTTAAAATGAAGTCCATGAAAATATATATTATATGATTTCCCACCTTCTTTTCTAGGACCAATGCTATATGTTCTAGCTACTGATTTATTTGTTTTCCATATTTCTATTTTAATTACTAATAGTTATCAGTGCATCTTGATTACATGTTGGACCAATTTTAGACTGGAGAACTTGGTAGATATCTCAATTTCTTCATCTAGCTTTAGTGGCTGGTGCATAAATTGAAATCATAGTTATATTAATTAGACTTCTTTGTAGCCCTATAGATATCCTCTCACAGACAACATCTTACTTAAAGATAGATCTTGAAATCTTCTTTTTAACAATGAATGTGACATCATGCCTCTAGAATTCATCATTTCTAGCACAGTAAGCAATAGGGTACTTTGAATCAAAAGGGCCAGTGTCCATCCATTCAGCTAATGTCTAGGATCTTTGTACATTCCACTTCATATTTGAAAGCTTTCAATTTTCCTAGATTTATACTCTACACATTTCAGTTATTAATGAATGTCTGCAGCTGTGTCTTCTCATCTTGAGCTGTGCTCATTTTCAGCAAAAGAAAGTCCCCAAACCTTTACTTCATCCACATCATCACAATGCTCTCTACCTTGAGGAGATAGCACTTCCTCAGTCACATTTTTGATTGCTTTCCAGACTGAAGGGCTCATCTTCCTGCACAATCATCTGACATTGCTTTGCTGCTATTCATAAGCTTGTAAGTGACTAATCCCTTAGAAGTGGACAGTCTATTCCATTTTCTTGGCACTATGTCAAACAACATTCCTGTTATTATTAAGATTATCAGACACTAATCCCTAAGCGTCCATAGTCTATTATTTCCTTGCAGTGTGTTCTTATTCTGGAAGCTCTGCTGAAATCTGTTCACCTTGGATGACCCTGCTCTTATTTATAATGATGGTGACATAGTTCCTACTGTCAACAGCAACATACGAGCCACCACATTCTGAGAAATGGACAGACAAGCGGTGTAGAAGAAGTATTAAGTGCTTCCTAATTACCAGGCCATTGATATTAGAATCAAACACTCTTTCAATCCCTGCCCCCAGTGACTCAAACCATTTAAACTTGTTGGCTTTTTCTTACCCTTAAGATGTCAAGAAACTAAATTATTTAACTAAATCATTTCAAAATTCAACAAAGTAGTAATTCTTGTAGCAATGTCCCTGAAGAAAAGCCATTTGCCCCCTGCTTAGTGAGTTATGTGGATACCTTTTTTTGTCTAACTAATTAACAGAGGGAAGTAGGTCAGATGTGAAAAATATATATCTATATGGTATTCTTCTCTGAAAGCAATTAGCTACTTTCTTTCACCATTTTATATTTCTTCAAAACATTATGTTTATTTATACCATGATCCCCCTCCCCCCAATTCAGGTATAAACAAAGTGATAAAGTGTTAGCCTTTTCTGATGCATCTGTTAACACAATATTAGCTTCTAACAGCTGAGGACGGCTGGACCTTCACCTCTATTTCTTCAAAATAACAGTTGTCGGAAACATAAAGCATAAATACAGACATGTCTATATAAATAAAACCTCAGAAATAAACATATGCAGGGAATCATATGCTTATAATAAAGTATCTTAATGCAATTCAACGAATCGAGGTTTTAGCCTTGTCACATTTATGTGACATTCCAAGATAATAATCTTATGTTAGTTGATGTGGTCAACCTCATAGAACCAAGGGAACTTGAGTGTTTGGGTATGCTACAACAACATAACCCCCTACCCCTTTTTTTTCTAGATAGGAAGAGCCCTCAAGTTCAAAAACCTACAGAATCTAGGTAGATGATACAAATGAAAGAAGTGGTGAAGGAGAATTGGTATCTCCTAGAGATCTATTAGTAGAGGAAGCTCCTAATAGCTCCTATCCTAATAGCTCATATCCAGGGCTTTCTGTGAAGAAATATCAGTTAAATTTTCTAGATTTTTATATCTTTTAAAGGCAAGCCAGGAAGCTTTTGTTTTTATTTCTTTAAAAGGAAATCTCTTTAATTTTAAATTTCAGATTCTAACTCAATAAAAAACATTTTTTAAAAAAAAGTAGAAGACAAATAATCACTGACTAAACAAATTATCTTCAGTACCATATGTCTCCAGCTTAGTAACTGTGTTTTAGGAACATCATCCATTTCTAGCTATTTTCCCACAATTTAATGTTTATATTATCTTATTAATATACCATTGCATGAATAAACTATTTGTCTAATTTGCCTTAACTATTTAAATTAGATTAATCATGTTAAAACAATGGCTGTTAATTTAGATGGAGGGAGTTCTTTGGTTAAGGGTGAAAAGTATGAGAAGAAAGAACTATTTCCATGTAGCAATTAATATTAAAGAAAGTCTTAGGACCAATGTTCCATCTAATTTTCCATTGAATCGAATGTTCTAGATCCTCTCTGTCCAATCACATGCAACTGCTTAGAACTTGTAACATGTCTAGTGAGGTGAGGAAGAGATTTTTGACTTGCACTTGAGTCTAATTGATGAGAATTTAAAGTGGTTGTGATATTGGACGTCACAACTCTAGAGAATATACTTCAGAAGAGTCTTCTGGATCAAAGGGTATGCCTTTAAGGACCTCTTTATTAGATATTGTTAAGTTTTTCTGGCTTAAAAGCCTAACAACTATGGAATCTTTTATTATTCCATCAACACTTCCAAACTAGACTCACTGCTCAGAGTTGATTCCGATTCATAGAGACATTTAATGATGTAAAAATGTTAAATTTCTGATAGAGGGGGTGGGAATCTTCTCTCTTACTTTAATCTTACTCTTTCCAATTTGGTAGAATCAACCTTAATATAGCACTTCTTTGTGTGTCTTTGTGTTTGCAATAATTTGTTCATGTACTTTTTCTCATTTTTCTATTAGATTATTTGCTTAGGATTTCCTTTCTTTTCTTTCTCCTCCCTTTTTACTTCTCTCCACATTATCCTCCTTTCTTCTCTTCCTCTCCTTTCATTCTGATATATGCAAGTAATTTATAGATTTATAACTTTGTTCTCTTGTGTCACATGAAACTCAAATATTTTTCTCCCAAACTGTGTATTGTTATTTCACTTCCTTTTCACTTAGTGTCTTATTTGGTCAGAAGTTAAATATTTTAAATATCATCTGACATTGTGCCACTTATGGTATGCAGTTTGTGCCTGTTTTCTCTGGTAGCAATATAGCTAATCCAATATTAATTTGATTTAGGAAAACCTGATTTAGTAAATAAGAATACAAATACTAGATTTTCAAGAAAGCAGTATGTTTTTTTTACCTTTCTCTTTTAAGTCTATTTCCAGCCAAGTAATATTAGAGATAGACTTGTAATAAAAAAATTATTGTTCATATGAAACTAAAACTTAACTGTGCATCCTGTATTTTATGTCTCAACTCTATTTTAATTTGAAAATATCTAATCCACTGGATTCAAGTGAATTTAGGCTCAATTCTTTCTGTACTTCCAAAATTTTAAAGCCTTCATGAAAACTTCCAAGTCATTTAAAGGGGACTGAGTTCCTATTGTAAAGTGAAATTTCTTGGTATGACCCTTCTGTCCTACATTTTTATTACTTTTCTCCCAGTGTCTTGTGGAAAATAATGTCTTGAGAATGCCAACACAGAGCTTGTGAGTTTGGTCGTTCCTTTAGATGTAGAGTGGGCCTTTCCAGAGTCAGTAACAGAAAATTCCATAACTACCAAGAGAGAAGAGCCAAGTGTCAAGTGTGTGTGAGATCTCTTCAGGAAGAGGCAGCAGGGAGTAAACCTGAAACAGAGTCACAGGCTGCCTGCCTCACGGGATGGGGAGAGTTCTGTGCCTTTGAGCAGATCACTTTTCAGAGTGGAGTGCCCTCTGGGAATATGTCATCCCGAAAGGAGTTGTATGGCACTTGTGGATGTCAAGCAACCACAAGGCAGAGAGGTCAAGAACCATAGAATCATGTGCCTACCAGCATGGCTGAGAATATGCTCTTAGGTCAAAGACAAAAACACCGTGCCCTTCATATTTTCTGATCCATGCTTCTTTTAAACTGTTAACTTTCCTAATAAGTCTTCATAGTGTTATCTGTAAGTTCTTTGAGGCCATTGTAGCAGATCTTCAAACCCAGCAAAGAAATCGAGTGCTGCAAGAGGGATGATTGGTGCTGGAATGGGATGAAGGAGATTGGAGAGTGGAGGCATGGCTCACAAACATAGTCTTGGGCTGATGTGGAGTTCAGTTCTCCTTTCCATTGTGCAGTCATGGTTTTCACATTATTTTTTATGTTCCACACCCAACAGAATGATTTTTGTTTCAAAAGACAGATGAAATCCCTTGCATTTATTATGTTTTTTTCTATTTAAATACATACCATACTTTTTCTGTGCATAATTTTTCTCCTTACCTAGTTTTCCCATTTTGATTGTGTTTTCCTTATTTCTCATTTTACTATCAACTAACTTGGATGATGTGATGCTATTTCGATTATTTTATTTGTTGCTAATCATTTTAATATGATCTCCTTGTTGCATTTCAAGTAAGCTTCTTTGTTGAAGTAATGTTTGATTATGTTAAAGATGTTTCATTTTGTTTTCATTATTTTGATTCTTCTTTTTATTTAACTAAGGTTTCAAAAGTCCTCTCTCTCTCTCTCAACTTGATTGGGTTAAGGTTTACATTATAGAATATCTGTTTTACATCCAATAATTCATACATATTTTGCTTCATTCCACTCATTGCAATCCTCATAATGTAATCTTACATATCCCATTTCTACCTGTTAATTCCTCACTCTTTTCTAACTCTCCCTGCCTTCTGAACTTAACCATTGGGAAAATGGCTGAGTTTTGATCTCCTATTGTTGACTATTGTAAGAAATGTGTCCCTCTCTAGAGTTATTGATGACTTTATAGACTTGTCTATTTTTGGGGGGCTGAAAATTGCACCATGGACGGGAGTTCAGTTCCAGGCCTGAAAGGTGTTCAAGGGCCCAACCCTGGGTGGTTCTGTCAGTCTTACATGAGCATTAAATCTGAATTTTTTTTAAAAAATTGAGTTTTGTTCCACAATTTTCTCCTATTACCCACTGTCTATTATCTTCTAATATCATTACTTTCACAGCATTTGTAGTTGTGTTCAGTAGTCATCAAATTCTTTTGGTCTCAGGAGTATGGAGGCTGAGGATTACAGAGCCCTCTTTGGAATGAATTCTATCTTTGATTTTCTTCACTCTTTTCTGCGCCACACAGGAAGAGAACAACAGTTTCACTTTAGATGGTCACTTGTAAACTTTTATGCCTGCAAATGCTGTTTTCCTAGGGTGTAAAGCATTTTCTTGGTGCCAGTTGACCCTAATGACCCCCAAGACTCTATTCTTGAATCCCAAAGTCCAGTGCCTTGTTCTTTCAAATTGCTTGCTTAAGCCGAAGATGTTTTCATACCCTTCCCCCTTGTGAGATACTATATTCATGAATCTATTTTAGGATGTGTGTGTGTGTGTGTGTGTGTGTGTGTGTGTGTGTAGCCTCTATCCAACCTACATACAAGGAAGTACCAAAAAAAAAATCCTGGAATTGTGCTGAGTGGAGCAGAGCTTTCATAGAGCACCCAGCAACTCACTCTGAGTTAGTACACCCAGTGGCATAGCCTGGGAAGTTCCTCTTTGATCACAGTGATTTTTTTTTTAATAGCAGCCATTTCACCTGAACCTCATTTTCTGTGCTGACCAATTTAAAAGAACAGTGTGAGGCTGTAAAATTTTGTTTCCTGCTCAGGAAACATGCCAGATAAATTGTTGTGATCCTGAACACAGCTTACAAGGACAGGGCTATGGAAAAAAATTTAAGTGGTTTTCTTGTTTCAAAAAAGGTGAAATGCTGATTGATGACAAACCTCATTTTGAATTTCTGTCAATTTCACAAATGGACAAAAATGTCGGCTTGCAGTGCATTTTAGAATTTGTTCCACCAGGTCAGACTCTTAATCAAACTTTCTGTTTAAAGGTTCAGAAAAGATTACATAAGAACGTGTGACCAAAATAAGCCTGATTTGTGCCAGATAGGAGACTGGTTTAACCACCTTCTCACATAACCATTACAGAGCACCAGTTTTTAACGGAAAAACAGCATGCCTCTCTTGTCTTTCACTCCATGTGACTTCTTTTTGTTTCTGCGAATGAAGAGGGACATGAAAGAACAGTCATTTGACGGTGTATAAGAAATGAAGAAAAACAATCACAGGAGGTGCTATCAGCCATCCAAACCAATGAGTTTGAAAAATGTTTCCAAGAATGGAATTGCTGATTTCACAAATGTACTAAGTGTAATGGGAGAGTACTTGAAAGTGATGAGGTTGTTTTTAATAATTATACAGCTTTGAAAAAAATTTCTGGTTTTCTTGGGTACTCCTTTGCATAATCTTAAATAGGGTCTCATTCTTCCCACCTTTATTCATCCTGCTTATCTCTAATTATCTATCCACTTCTACATATTGGTGTTAATGTTAGTGATTTACCTTTAGGTAACGATTTACTCTTCCTTCCCTCCGACCGTTGGTAACAATCAAAAAATATTTCTGTGTATGCATCAAAACCTCTTCTTGACTTTTGATAATAGTGGTGTTGTACAATATTTACTTGTTGTGACAGTGAGTTCATTAGTTGGAAACCATTAGTCACTCCATGGGAGAAAGATGCGGCTTTCTACTTCATTGAGGAGCTATGATCTCAGAAACCCATTGCTGCACTGCTGCTCTGTTCTTTAGAGGTACTATGTACTGAAATCTACTAGATGCCGGTGATTTATTTTGCTTTTCCCCCAAAATCATTTTATTAGCAGTTAATCCACACATCATACCATCTCATAGTGCAATTATTACCAAACAGTGTTGTAAAATCACTACCAAAATCCATTTCCAAACATTTTGTATCTTCTTGAACTCCTTGATATCAGGTTCCCCTTACTAACTTCCACCTCTCTCACTTCACTTCCAGGAACTCTTATTCTAGTTATTATCCCTACAAATTTCCCTATCCTGCATTTTATATACCAAAAACAAACATAAAAAATCAAAATGACACAATATGGCAGTGATTTTTTAATGTTCTCCAGGTTCCCCATATTATGAGGTATATTGAAAATTTATGACAATTTTTTAACATTGCATAAAATCCCACTGCATGAAGGTACAATCATTTGCTTATACATGGTATATTCTTCCATTTTATTTATTTGATAGTAGTGTTTCATAGTTTTCTTTGTATAAATCTTTTGTTTTTCTGGCTAGATAGATTCCAACCATTTCATCTTTAAGGTGGCAAGCATATATGGTGTTTTTTCCTGATTTCCTTTTGAGTGTTGTGGCAGTCATGTATTCGTGATGCCAATTTCATGATTGGGATGTCGGGGTGGAGTCTAGCTTGTTAATCTGGAGATAGCCATTGAGTAGCCATGAGGCCTCTGTGTGGGCATCGCTTTATCCTGAGACTTCTGTGAAATCTCATGATGTTTCCCTCATGGAGATGAGAGGCTATCTCCCCAGTTGTTGGGAGTCAATCTCCGAGACGACAAACTACAGACAAGACAAGATGACATCGTCTGAGAAACTGGAGGAGCTGGGAGAGAAGCCACATGGCATTATCCTGATGCAACCACACCTCTGAAACTGGAAAAGCCACGTGGAGACCCCTGCCAGCACTGAGTTGCTTCTACCACCACCAGATGCAGTTGATGGACTCTGAGCCCTGGAAGCAAGAAGCCATGGGGAGACCCCTGCCAGCGCTGGGATTCTGCACTCACTGACCTGTGACTTCGTGAGTAGGAAGGAGACTTTATAGACTGGGATTGGGCATATGGGCTAAGATCGGATTTACGACTTTGAACTGGACTGGGCTGGGATGTTTTCTCAATGTTCCATTCCTCTTGTATTTAAACCTTACCCTTATATCCATATGCATGTCTATGAATTTGTTTCTCTAGTGTACCCGAACTGACACAAGTGTGCTCTTTGTTAAAGTAAAGGAATCTGACTGACTTCCATAAGTTCATCTTGTACCCTGCCACTTTGCTAAAACTTTCCATTAATTCCACCAATTTTCTTGCTAAAACTTTGGATTTTTATGTGTATATTATCATAGCATCTATAAATAGAGATAATTGTACTGTTTCTTTGCCAATTTGGATGTATTTTATTTCTCTTTCTTGGTTTAGTACTCCGGCTAACACTTCCAATACAAAGGGTATCCCATTTTTAGATAATGTTGATTATTGGCTTTGTACATATACCCTTAATAATGTTGAGTTTCTCTTCTATTTTCATTTTGTTGTGTGCACACTTTTTATCAGAAATGGGTGTTGAATTTTGTGAAATGTTTTTTGTGTTTTCATTGGCATAAATATGTGTTTATTTTCCTTTTGTTATGTTGTAGGTTACATTAATCATTTTTCTAATGTCACACCATTCTTGCATGAATTCCTTTTGGCTATCCTGTATTATTATTTTATACATTATTGAATTCTTTTGATAGGATTCTGTTGAAAGTTCTGTGTCTATGTTCAAGAGGGTGTTGGTCTCTTAACTTATTTTTAGTTATGTCTCTTCCTGACTTTGGTGTCAGTATCATGGTTACTTCATAAAATGAATTCAAGCGTATTTTCTTCTTTGTGATATTTCGAAATTCTCTGAATGTAATTGGTGTCAGCTCTTCTCTACATGTTTAGTAAAAGTAACTAGTTGTGACATTTGGGCCAGAACTTTCTTTTGTTGGGAGCTTTTTTAATGACTTGATCAATTCCTTCTTTTGTTCATGAATCTTCACAAACATGTCCATTTTCTACTTCAGTTTGTGATTGTATAGAATTTTTAAATTGTATAAAATTTTGTCAGTTTCTTCTTGTTTTTCAAATCTGCTTGAGTATGGTTCTTCATGATTTTCTTTTCTCCTTTTCGTTTCAGTTAGTTCTATTGTAATTTCATCTATTTTGTTTCTTATTCATGTTATTTACACCTTATATTTTTTGCTAGCATTTACAGTATTTTTATTTTATTAATCTTTTCTGGACTTGTTGAGTCTTTATATTTATTTTATGCTTCATTTCCTCCTGTTTTTGTATTCTTATTGCTTTCTTCATTTAGTGGCTTATATATCTTCATTTTTGATACATGTATTTTTGATATAAATTGGTCTCTGACTTTGCTGTGTCCTAAAGGTTGTGGTTTTATTCTTATTTTGTTCAAGGAACTTTAAAATTTAATTTTAATTACTTCTGTTAACCATTAGTTTTTAAGCGCCTCATATTCCTATTGGTGGTTTCTAATAATACAGTTGTAAAAAAGAAGAAGTTTTGAGGTATATAAAATATTTTTAATTTACCAAAGCTTGTTTTTAGCTTAGCATATGATCTGTTTGGGGGATGATCTATGTGCACAGACAGAAAAGGTGTATTGTGCACTTGTTGAGCAGAATATTCTACATATGTCTGCAAGGTCAAGTTGGTTAATGGTATTTATTAACTCTTCTATGTTGTAGTTCTTCTACATCTTCCTTTATTTTCTTTCTAGTTGTACTGTCTTTGGTAAAAAGTGGTGTATTGAACTTGCCTACTATTATTGTGGTGTTGTATAGTTCTCTTTTCAATTCTGTTAAAGTTTGATTCATGTATTCTGTTGGTTATATAAATACTTATCATGATCATATCCTCTAGTCATTATATGATGTTCTACCTTATCTCTTATGCTTGTGTTTCCTTCAAATATATTTTTATTACAAATTAATATTGCCAATCCTTCTCTTTTTGACTGCCAATCAGTTTGCCATTTGTTTTTTCCATTATTTGATTTTTAGTTTTTAATGTGTGCCTCTTATAGGTAGTATAATGATATATCGTGTTTTGTTTTTGTTTTATATTCTTCCTTCTCCCAAATTATTTTCAATAACTTTTGGGGGGTTCTTCCAGCTCTTATAACTTTCAATACATCTCTGACAATTGTATTTAATCTACATACATTCAGTTTCATTATAGAGAAATGTGATGTATATGCTCCTGAGTTTTTATAATTTTATGCTGAGACCATAGTTTTGTAGGTTTTCTATTATTTACTTTATTGCTACTGCTTTAGTGTTATTAAATATTTGTGATTTTACCCATTTTTATTTTGATGAGAAAGTCGGTTCATTTTCATGTGGTTAAGCTGACCTGTATCATTTTTCTTTCTGAATTAAAGGACTCTTCATAGAGACATAGGACTCTTCATAAAACTCTTGACTTACTCTCCATTTGGAATTTCTGTAATTACATATTACTTCTTTTTACTTTGCAATTGTTCTCATTTACAAATTGGTATCTCTGGTTCCTTCATTTCAATACTATAGTTATTTTACTTTGGCTATTTCTATATCTGGGTTGACTTTTGGTTGATGATCTCATATATGTTCATCTCATGTTGTCTGTTGTGGATTCTGTATCTGGAAATCTCCCTGAAGTGTTTCTTTTAAAGTTGGGCTATATTTCATAAATTCTTTTCATTTCTGTTTACCGGATAATGCATTTTGTGGTAATTTTTGATGAGTATACTCCGTTGTGTTTCTCTCTGAGTAATTTTTGCAATGAAAACAGAACTTAGTCTTATTGGTTCCTTTTGAAGGTAATTTTCATTTTTTCCTGGGATACTTTCAGGAAAGCATCTTTGTTTTTAGAAAATTTGAGTATCACGTGTGTTGATGATTTGTATGTGTGGTGTGTGTGTGTGTGTGTGTATGTGTTATATCATGTTTGAGATTTGTTAAGCTTCTTTCTTGCATTTTCATTTTTTATTATATTAGAGGATATTCTAATATATCGTCAACCATTCTCTCTGTGATATTCATTTATTTATTCATGTCTCTTCATGTTCTGGGATTCTGATCATATGCAATGTATTCCTTTTGATGATGTCTAACAGAATTCCTGGGCTTTCTTTGTTTTTCCTGATTGTTCATATAGCACATTAGCCTCAAGAGATGTATCTTCAATTTTGCAAATTCTCTCATTGATTCGATCTGATCACTTTGAGTTTTCAATGCATTATTTCTGAAACTTATATTCATCATCTTGACGTTTGCTTGTCATTTTTGTATGGTTTCTAATTTTCCACTCATTTTGTCAGTTGGTTCCTGCAGTGCTTTTCTAAATTCTTCTAATATTTCACACAAGTTTCCCTTGATTTTATGCTTGACTCCTTTGGTGATTTTTCTCAATATGTTGGAGGAACCTCCGTAATTATCTTGAATCCTTTCTCAGATAGGTTCAATGGCATCTCTCCACCAGGACTGCTTCCTGACTCTGTATTTTTGTCACTTGTTTGAGCAACTCTTAACTTATTTCTTCCTTTAAACTGGGTTGTCTATTTCTTTGAAAAATTGTGGTTTAGTTGTATTTGCATTTGATTTGTGATTCTATGCGGGAGTGTTTTATGCGAGTGTTGTTTGTTATACTTTATTTTGTTTTGATATCTCCAAAGTAGCAAACTAGGTTTTGCTACTTCTCCTGGGCTCGAGAGCACTTGAAAGTTGACCTCCTGGTAGATGGGACAGAGGATGCAAATGTTTATGCAATTCTCTGCTCACCGCTGAAGGTTGAGTTGGTGTTGGTTTTTATTCTTCAGTAAGCAAGCAGTGCAGAAGTAGATGGTGGCTCTCACCCAGTGAGAGACTGCAGGAAGTGCACGTGCTGCTCAGTCGTGTGGACCTGGTTCCTTTTTGATCACCAGCTACTGATGCGGGCACATGTGCAGTTCTGGGCAATCAGAGCTGATGAACATTTTGCTACCCCAATCAGAATTCTGTTTGCAAACATTCAAAATGGCCATACACTATCAGGCCAGTTGCTAATTGACCTGCTCATTTGTCTCCTGTTCACTGTCTTTATTCAGTTTCTTCTTATACTCAGTATTTGATTCTCTTCTTTATCTTTTCTTTTGGAGGTCTAGTGTCCAGGATTATCATACTTCTGCTTCATTATATCTGTCATATTGCCCTAATATATTATATATGGAGGAAATACAATAATATATTAATTTTTACTGACCTTTGATGTATTATGTTGAAAACTGACAAAGCCATACAGGAGACACATTGAGTAGTTATAGAATAAAGAATTACATGAACTACAAAATTCTATAATCTTATAATACAGAATATGTAAATCTAACCATTACTACATATAATAAAGCATTTTAGAATACTTTAACGCACGTTTTCTCATTTAATTTTCACAAAATTATTTTGGGGTAGGGAAGATAGTACCATCTTCTAGCTGTAAAATAAAACAGATGCTCTAAGACTCTTGATATATTTCTCTATATATCAGAAAATGTTTTCTTTACTTAAAATATATTTCTAGGACACTTCTAGGGAAGGTGGTGACCAGATAGGTAGCTCATGTCCGGAGCTCCTGGAGATTGGAGAGTAGGGGTGACTTGCGGAAGGGTGGGGCTCTCGAATTGGTTCGTTGACTCCCAAGAAAGCTCAGAGCCCTCCTAAGAGCCAGAAGCAGGTGTGAATCACTCACCAGCACTCCGCACGGATGCCCATATAGACGCTGCCGTTTCTTTTACTGCAGAGTTCAGGGCACCCGCTCCGCATGCTTGGGCAGAGAGATCCGCATTGCTTTGGAGCCCATGCAAATCGCCAGCCAGTCCTCCCCACCCCAGGGTGCCCACGGTTCTGTGGGGACAATCCATGAAGACCCGCACACCCAGCTCCCCACCCCCAGAGATTCGTGTCCAAACGGAGCAGCCAACCAGCTCCCCACCCCCACCCCCCAACTCAGGAGGCACGTGTCCAGGCACACCATAAGGGAGCCAGAGGCTTTTTGCCCCACTGCCTGTCTTTGTGCTCAGTGCCAGTCTGCCCCCTACTTGCCAGGTTCCTGCCTCCCAACACCACACACACTCAGAGAGTCCCACACAACCCCTACATTTAGGACTTGCCAGATAGCGGACACAAATGTGGCAGATCCTGCTCTAGCTGAGCTATAGGGACGCAGCATTAGGGGCTAGCCCAAGACACGTTCCCATTGCCCAGCTCAATCCCACCCTCCCCTCTCAGCTCTGAGCGAATGGTGAATCTGCATGCCAGTGTCAGGCCTCCCCTCCCACCCTTATACCTGCGAGAAGTGCCCCTAGCCAGGATCAGATCACCCAATCCCCAACCCATCCCCTAAACCCATTCCCCTGCACTTGGTCAACACTTTCTATCAGACCCACAATCTCCTCAACTGCGAACAGTTCTGGAGGAGAGTTGAGGGAAGCTGTAGCACAACGCATAGGTGAAGGTGAAGGGAACCACAGAAGGACAAAGGAGAAACACAACCCCTCAAGGCAGTGGGCTAAAGTCAGCCTACAGAAAATCCAACATCAGCCTCCCAAAGAGAGAGTACAGAGTTCTGAGACACCAAGGAAAATTCCACCTAATACAAATAAATCAAACAAAAAACAACAACAACAAACCGCTTCCACAGTATCAAGAAAAGAGAAACCAAATCCAAAGCAAGATGACTAGCTGGACCTAACAGCAGTCATACAAAATGTGAATGTAGATCAACCACAGAAAGAAATCTTCAGAATGTTGCGAAGACCTATGCAGGATATGAGGGAGGCACTACTGAAAAAGGAAGAATTGATAAAGGACCATGCATCAAAGGGAAATACAAGAACTAAGGAGTGAGCTTACAAAACTAATAGCAAACTTTCCTATTTTGCCCAGAGAAGGGTGGAGGCAGAGAACAGGACCAGTGACCTAGAGGACTCGCAAGCAGAAATAAATAAATGTGAGGGGGAAAAAAATCTAACAAGTCTATCAGAGAAGCAGAAAACAACTCAGAAATTAGTCTGATGCTATGAAAAGAAGCAACTTTGGAATTATAAGTCTACCGAAGGAAGGTGCAGCAAGGAAACCAACATCCCAAATAGTGATGGATTGCTTGGAGGAAAACTTCCCCAACTTAATGAATGAAAACCAGACAACCAGCCAGGTGGCCGAAAGAATGCCAGTTCGAGTGAACCCCAAGAAGAAAACACCACGACATATAGTTGTTAAACCATCGAATTATGAGGAAAAGGAGAAAATTATGAGAGCACCTAAGGAAAAAAGGCCAATCACATATAAAGGCAAACTGATAAGAATATGATCATAACCTATCAATTGAAACTATGAAGAAGAGGAGAGAGTGGAGCAGCATATTCTGAATATTGCAAGAAAACCATGCTATGGAATACTCTATTCATCCAAATTATCTATCAAAATTGTTGAAGTGAGATTCTTCCCAGACAATGAAAATGTCAAAGAATATGCTAAAAGAAACCTAGCACTACCAAGGATCCTCACCAACCCACGGGAGGCAAAAGAACAACAATCACCAAGCACATACAAGAGACTGCCACACAGAATGACTCTACCCAGACACCATCAAAAGGATAACAGGCCCAAGATAACTCTGACTCAGCTATGGAAGAAGGCAAGAATGAACCACAAACACACATGGATACAACCCAGCAAGATAGAAAAACACCCAATACAAGAGCAATAAAATGGCAACACAGAGGGCACAGATAGATGTAATAACCCTGAATATAGATGGATTGAATTCAGTCCTTAAGAGACAGAGATTAATAGGCTGGCTTAGAAAACACAACCCCTCAAATTGCTGCCTAGAGGAGACACATCTTAAGATCACAGAAAAAAATTATACTGAGAATCAAAGGCTTGCGAAAAACATATCAAACAGCAATTCAAAAATAGCAGGTGTAGCAATCCTAATCTCAGATAAAATTGACCTCAAAGTGCAAACCGTAAAAAGAGAAAAGGAGGGACACTATATAATGCTCAAGGGAAGGGTATACAATGATCCAACAAGCATTTTAAACATGTATTCCCTGAATGAGAGACCCATTGAATACATAAACCAAACACTCCATATAATGAAAAAATAAATTACAGCCTCAGCAATTATAGTGGGTGACTTTAACACACCACTCACTGAGAAAGGTCACAGGGAACGAAATTCAACAAGTGTAGAGATCTAAAGACTACAACTAGACAATTTGATTTGGTAGATATCTACAGAATTTTTCATCCAAATAAAGAACCATTCACATTCTTTTCATCCCCACATGGAATATATTCAAAGATAGACCACATGCTGGGACATAAGGCAAATATACATAAATTTAAGCATATTGATATCATACAGAACTCTTTCTCAGACCACTGTGCCATAAGGTTAGAAATCAACAAAAGGAAGATGAAGAGAACTGGAGTAAGTAATTGGGGAGTGAATAATTCTCTACTGCAAAAGGAGTGTGTACTGGCCCAAATCAGAGATGAAATTTAAAAATTTGAAAAAAAACACGGCATACCAAAACTTTAGGGACATCGCAAAGGCAATCTTCAGAGGAAGTTTCATAGCAATACTTGCATGCCTGAAAAAGGAAGAGCATCTTATAACTGATATGTTGGCACAGATTTTACAATGACTAGACCAGAGTCAGCATTAATCCCACTAGTAGCAAAAAAAAAAAACAGAAATAATCAAAATCAGGGCTAAGATTCAGGAGAGGGAAAATAAGAAAGCAAAGGAAAAATTAATGCTGCTAAAAGTTGGTTCTTTGAAGAATTAACAAAATTAATAAATCACTGGTAGACTTAAGCACAGAAAGGAGGGAAAAAATCTCAAAAGAATGAGAGATGAAAGAGGGTACATCACAACCGAATCTAATGGAATCAAAAGGATAATTACACAGTACTACAAAGGACTGTATTTCAATGAATACAACAACTTGGAGACATGGACAAATTCTTGGCAAAATAGTCCCTCCCTAGATTATCCTGTGAAGAATATCAACACATCCATAACAATAGAAGAAATAGATAAGGTTATCAAGGGATTACCAACAAAAACTTTACCTGGACCAGATAGTTTTACAGAATTCTACCAAGCATTCAGGGAAGAACTGACACCAGCCCTACACAAACTCTTTCAAAGCATAGAAAAAGATGGCAAACTTCCAAACTCCTTCTATGAAGCTAGTAAGTATAACACTGATCCTGAAACCAGACAAGGATCCCACAAGAATTAAGAACTACAGATCAATATCCCTAATGAATATTGATGCAAAAATCCTTAATAAAATACTGGACAATAGAATACAAAAGTGTATAAATCAAATAATTCACCATGACCAAGTGGGGTTCATACCCGGGATACAGGGGTGGTTCAACACACAAAGACTATTTGTATTATTCGCCACATTGACATGGAAAATTATAAGAACCACATGATAATATCAATAGATGCGGAAAAAGTATTTGACCACATCCAACACCAATTCCTGTTTAAGACACTTAAACAATACAAGCTATATATGAAAAACCAAGAGTCAACGTGACAGTCAATGGAGAAAAGACTAACACAATCCCACTGAAAAAGGGGACCAGAGAAGGATGTCCCTTGTCTCCACTCTTATTTAACATCATACTGGAGATTTTAGCTAACAGCATAAGGCAAAGGAAAGACATCAAAGGTATTCACCTGGGGAAGGAAGAGGTGAAATGATCATTGCTTGCATAGGATATGATTTTATATATGGAAAACCCCAAAAGCTCCAAAAGGGAAGTACTGGAAACAATAGAGGAATATGGCAAATTGGTAGGATGCAAGATCAACAATTATCAGTCTATTGGACTGCTATACAGATTGGATAAAACCACAGAAGAGATAAAAAAAATAGAGATACCCTTTACAATAGCCAAGCACAAATTGAAATATCTAGGGATACACCTGACTAAAAGAACAAAATATCTATATGAGGAAAACTGCAAAACACTATTACAAGAAACCAAGAGTGACTTCAACAAATGGAGGAATATTGCATGCTCATGGGTCTGAAAACTCAATATAGTAAAGATGTCAGTTCCACCCAAAGCACTATATAAGCTTAATGCAATTGAGATACAATTGTCCTCATCCTTATTCAAAGAAATGGAAAAAATGATTACCAACTTCATTTGGAGAGTGAAGAAGCCCAGAATTTGCAGAGAACTCCTTAAGAAGAAGGACACCATGGGAGGGCTTGCTTTACCTGACTTTAGCACATACTATACAGCCACAGTGGTTAAAACAGCATGATATTGGCATAATGATAGATACTCAGACCAATGGAAAATAACTGAAAACTCAGAAATAAAAATATTAGCAGATAGACAACTGATCTTTGAGAAGGGTCCCAAAAATATTAAATGGGAAGCAGTTGCCCTTTTCAACAAGTGGTACTGAAAAAAATGGATATCTAACTGTAGAAAAATGAAGCAAGAACCTTACGTCATTCCATGCACTAGAATAAACTCAAGGTGGATCACAAACCTCGAAGTAAAACCTAAAACTATTAGGGGCATCAATGAAGGAATTGGGACCAACCTCAGAATTTTGCACAGGGTTTATATAGGCTATCAGAAATAGGGAGGAACATAAACACAGAGGAGGTCCAGATAGACAAGTGGGATACACTGAAGATAAAACACCTGTGTACATCAAAAGACTTCACCAAGAGTAATAAGAAAGCTCACGGACTGAGAAGACATCTTTAACAATGACAAATTGGATAAAGGCATTATTAATAAATTCTACAATACCCTGATAGTTTCCACAAAGAGTAAAACTAACTGCCCACTGAGGAGGTAGGCAAAGGACATGAACAGAAGTTTCGCAGAGGCAGAAATACAAATGGCCAATAAGCATATGAGAAAATGTTCCTGACCACTAGCTATAAGAGAAATGCAAATTAAAACAACAATGAGATAACACCGAATACTCTCAAGAATAGCACAATTCAAAAAAATCAGAAAGCAACATGTTTTGGAGAGGCTGTGGGGAGATAGGAACCCTTATCCACTGCTGGTGGACCTGTAGGTATGTATAGCCACTTTGGAAATCAATTTGGCAATATCTAAAACAGATGGAAATTGAGTTACCATATGACCCCGCAATCCCCCTACTGGGCATGTACCCAGAAGAGGGTATTACTGAAAAGCAGTGGTAACTGGATGAAGCACATCACCATATGTGAAGAACTGGAGGAAATTATGCTAAGTGTGGTTAGCCAAGCACAAAAGGACATGTACAACATGAGTCCACTGAGGTAAGCTTAATAATAATAATAATAATAATGCAAAAGGGGCATTAGGAAAAAGTTACTGTTTACAGAAAATCCTGTGGTGGAAGGGGTCAGACCAAATCTAGGGCTAAATATAGTAGCCAACAGTGGTGGGGGGATGGGGTAGGACAGATGGTGATGTGTAGAGAGGGAGTGGGGTACTAACCCACCCGAGGGTTGCGTATTGTTTATATCTCCACAGGGAAAGAGGGACCAATTTAAACCTGGTGTTCCAGGATGTGAATGCAGCGTGATGGCATGAAGCAGGAAACCAGTGGAGGGGTCTGAATGCCCAACCCCAATTCCAATTAAGGGGGCAGCCTCATCTCCCCCCGCCTCAGGAGTATGTTTTGGAGAACATCACTGAAGCTGCAGCTTGGGAAGTAAGATATGCCTGACCAGAGCACATACAAACAATTGAAGGGGGAGGATGAGAGAATAGAGTGCATCCTGACCCACAGAGCCTTCAGGACAATATTCCCACTCAGAACAGTTGATGCACAGAGAGGATCAAAAGCCGCCCCCCCCCCCCCGAAATATGACTTTCCTTGCTGACCCAAGGCTCTGAGGGGAAAACAACGGAGAAGTGTGATCAGGATTAAAACCTGCCTGGCTCAACCACACCATGGCAAAGGGTGTGCAACAGAGCATGGAGTTCCAGATCGAGTGCCAAGGATATATTTTGGGGCCAGGGTGTGGCATCACATCTGAGTCAACTTGGGGGCACTACTGAAGATCAACAAACAGATCCTGAACTATTTAAAAGTTTTTATTTTGTTATTATTTTATGTGTGACCTTGGGGTTTCTTTGTTGTTGTCATCATTTTAGTTTCCTTGGTTGCTTCATTTTGGGATGCCTGTGTTTTTTGTACATATTGTTGTCTCTGCAGGTCTATCTAGATAAGATAGGCTGGATGAGCCATGTAGAGGTGAAAGTGACAGGACTGATGATTCCAAGTGCATGGGGTGGGGGATGAGAACATAGGAGACAGGGAGGAGGGAGAAAGGTTGTGATGTTGACTAGCCTAGGGACAAGGGAATAACAAGAGATTCAAAATCAATGACAAGGTGATTGTGAGAGACACAATAGGAGTTGATCAAGAGTAATGTAACAGAGAGAAAATACTGAAACCTCAATAGAGGCTGAGCATGAGACGGGGAAAAGAGAAAAGTAAAAGGAAATAGAGGAACGAACTGGGGGATAAAGGGCATTTATAGAGGTCTAAATACAGACATGTTCATAGGTGAATATAATTATATAGGACTATGGGGAAAGTGATAAACCTGCATATACTTTATAGGGTTAGTATTAGGACAGCAGATGGGCATTGGACCTCCACTCAAATACTTCCTCAGTGCAAGAACACTTTGTTTTATTAAATTGGCATTCCATAGTGCTCACCTTCCCAACACGATCTCTGAAAACAAATACTTGCTTAAGCAAAGGTGGTGAAGAAGGCAGATGGTGCCTGGCTATCAAAAGATATAGCACCTGGGATCTGAAAGGTTTGAAAGCAAATAAGCGGCCATCTATCTGAGAAGCAACAACACCCACATGGAAGAAGCACACAAACCTGTGTGACCATGAGGTACCAAAAGGATCACTTATCTGGATTTAAGAACTAAAAATCATAACATTGTGTGTTCACCTTCCTGATATGATCGCTGATGACAAATGGGTGCATAAACAAATATGGTGAAGAAAGCTGATGGTGCCCAGCTATCAAAAGATAAAGTGTTTGGGGTCTTAAAGGCTTGAAAGTAAACAAACGACCCTCTACCTCAGAAGCAACAAAGCCCACATGGAAGAAGCACGCCAGTCTGTGTGATTATGAGGTGTCGAAGGGATCTGGTGTCAGGCATCAAAAAACTAAAAATTGTATCATTATAAATGAGGGAGAGTACTGAGTGGGGACCTTAAGCCCATCAATAGGTGAAGTGAGATCCCCTCACAGAGAAGTTGCAGGGAGAAGATGAGCCAGTCAACGTACAGTGTGGCAAAAATTAGGTATATAACTTTTCTCTAGTTCTCAAAAGCTTCCTCCCACCCACTGTCATGATCCCAGGTCTCCCTTACAATCCAGCTAGATCAGGAAATATACACTGGAACCAGAAACATGGGGAATTCAGGGTAGATGATCCCGTCAGGACCAGCGGTGGGTGTAGTGATACTGCGAGGGTGGAGGGAGGGTGGAGTGGAAGGGGGAAACCAATTGCAGGAATCTCCATATGACCTCTCTAGAGTATGACCATCGGGGAACTGGGTGAAGGGACACATCAGACAAGGCACGATATGAAAAAGTCATAACAATGTGCAAATTATGAAGGATTCATGGGGGAGTGGGAGTGGGGAGGGAGGGGAGATATGGGGAGCTGATACTGGGGGCCTAAGTGGAGGGACATGTTTTAGGGGTGATGATGGCAACAGGTGTGCAAATGTGGTACGCATACAGTTGACGTGTGTATTGATTGTGATGGGAATGGTATGAACCCCAATGATTTATTAATATATATTTCTAGTATTCCTTACACCTTAATTCAAATTTCAGGCATTACTTAATTTGTTATTACAAAATTTAGCCCTTTTATTTTACTTTATTCACATTTTAAACACATCTTAAAGAGAAATAAATTTATTTTAATTATGGTTCTGTTTGTTTCTTTCCATTTGTAAGCCTTTCCTGACAGATTAAAATAATGAGCAAAGACACATTAGAAATATCCTATTTTCAGAACATAAGTTGAACATCACCACATATACCATGTTTAAATTAAACATGTTTACATTAAAATTAAATAAATTATTTTTAATTACAGTAAAATAGGTATAATTTTCTTAGATTAATCATACCATAAATAGTTTAATGAATTAAGTTGCTATTTTAATTTTAAAATATATTTAAAGCCAGAAAAACCAATATGTGTTGTATGCAGGTTTTATTTCGGCTTAAATTCCACAGCGTAATTCCATGGTGTAATCATAGGCTAAGCAACCAAAAATGAGCATGCTATTCTCCATTAAAAAGCTATCTGAAATGCATGCAATTTTTGTTTCCTCAAAGAAAATAATAAACTTCAATGCTATTACTATAGAAATAAATACCTATAAAGAGATTCATTTTTCTTAATCACTAATACAATGCAATTAATCTTAAAAGGATGATTGATAAACTCATTCTCTCTATCCAGTTTTCCTCCTGCCTCTGCATTTTTTTCTCCAAAGCTATGATCTATGATATTTTAATCATTGATAAATAATCTTCATTTTTAGGGTGTTTGATACCTATGTAATATCTTGAGGATGAGGATCTATTATTTGACCCATTTCACTAATAAGCAATCTATAAGAAGGGGGAAAATTACAAGGAAAAAATATCTGAATATATGACTTAGCAAACTTCAAGGAAGGTTGACTACTAAAAAAGAGAGTTACTTCCGGGCTGAGCCCCAGTGGCGTAAGTGGTTGTGTGTGGGACTGCAGCCCTCTGGGATGGAGGTTCTATTCTAGCTCCACGGAGCAAAGGCTGGGCCTCCTACTCCCACCACCTGAGGGCAGTGATGCCCCCCCCCCCCAAAAAAAGAGTTACTTCCTTTCGATATCTTTGAACAAAATACAGCAGTGTGAGATGTAGTAAATTATTGTGGCCCTTCTAGTCATAATCCTCTATGTGATGTATTATAAATTATGAATGAACTGTATGCCTGTAGTCATAATATCATTTTGGTGGGAATTATCTGCCATGCTAATGGACAAGATTAAAATGTAATTACATCTCCTCTTTAGTAGAGAGATGGCTTGACTTAAGTCACCATTCATTGTTTCCTTGGGGGTATGACTGCTGAAATACAAAATCCACATCTCCATCAAACCTATTCCTTTGTGTAGAAGAACCCTCATGGACACAGAAAGAAATGCCTTCAGAAGTGGAATGCATTGAAGTTCGCTGTCTGTCTGAAGTGGCCATGGTCAAGGCCAGGCCAGAGGCGTAGCACAGTGACCAGGGAACAGAACACAGGAGGCAAGCTAAGACCAGAACTAAGCAGACAGCACAGGAGCCACGTGGACATTATGAGATACAGTAGCGGACTACCATCTTGACTCCTGGAGAAGAATCCAAGGGACTATGTGTCTGAGAAGCTGAGGACCAGAGAGAGACTTGGCTACTGACAGAGGAAATATGTTTATGTGGACTGTTGTCTGTATCTTTAATGTGTGCTGATCTTGACTTTTGGTAATCTAATTGCTTCCTTAACCAACCTCCTAATTGTGAGCATTGTGTATGAGTTCTGTCTGGTCATTTCAACAAATTAGCAAAACTAGCAGAAAAGTAGAGTAGGGGCAAAATAGTTGGTGTGAGACTAGATAAAGAAAGGTGGAGGGATGAAGTGTGTTTGATCAGTTATAATTTCAATGTTATATTGTGCTTTGAAACTCAGACTTGTGTGATGCAAATACTCGGCACTTAACTATTAGTCAAACCAAATCAAATGCACTGCCATGTGGTCAATGCTGACTCTTAGAGACCTTGGGCACTATGGGTGTCCAAGACAGGAAAAGGGGATAGAAAAGTCACTCTCCCCACATCTGCTGGTGCTTTTGAATTGGTGACCATGGGGGTCACAGTCCAGCATGTAATCACTATGCCACCAGGGCTCCTCAGAGAGGTGTGGCTTTATCTTAGCAAGAGATGTAGCAGAGGACAAGTGTGAGCATCTGCTTCTGAAAGATCGCAGCATTGAAAACCATCACAAGTGGTCCTCCTCTACACACAGAGTTATCATGAACCCATCAGAATCAACCACAACAAAACACAACATGAAGAAGAGAAGCAAATACGTTCTCATGTGCAGTTCATGATAACATACATTTTTTGAGGAGAGCTTTACCAAACTCTTTTGCTAGAATCATTCAATTCTCTCTATCAAGTAAACATTTCAATACATGTTAGTCTTTCTTATTTTTGCATTTCTGGTCACGATGAAGACCTGAAGCATCTCATCTTTCTTAGGATAGGACCTGGAATTTGGGATGAACTTGGTTATGCAGTAAAACACATCTAGGACCATGATAGTAACCCAATTGCTACAAATTTGGTTCCCCATCTGTTTTGTTCCTGCCTGAGGAGGACAGGAGAAGCTATTGATAATTCTACTATGAAAGGTTCTGAATACAATGGTGATCTAAAAAAAAAAAAAAAACAACAACAAAAGCTGTAGTCAACTCCACTGCTAGGCAGTTGTTACCCCAGAAGCAATAGCATCATTTCATCAGATTTCACGTATGATTGGTAGATCCTGTCAGTTTATTGTTTTCATAAAATTGAGCTCTCCTTTGAGTTGTGCAAGATAATCAATGCAGCCCAGGTCTTGCATTCATTTCCAAATGCAGAAACATGGGCAGCAACAACCAATGGCAGACAACATCCTAAGTCTCTCTTCAGTAATTTCCTCATTATCCTCAGAGAACTGAGAACTCAACTGTGAGTGGGTCCTTCACACTGAGAGTGGGAAGATCAACCAACTTAATAGAAGCAGATTCTTCCTGAAAACAAACAAAAAAAGAAAATAAATAAGCACTATACTTTTTCAATAAGATCAAAATTAAAACCTTTATAACAAAAAAAGATAAACCTATGTGTAGGCTATAGTCTAGATACAAATAGCGGGGAGGGAGATAAATTGATATCAATGGATGAATGGATAGACAGATTGTGATAAGAACTGTAAGAGCCCCAAATAAAGCGATTTAAAATAAAATAAAAAGAAATGAATAAGCAGTGAATGAAAGAAGGAGAAAGGGAAAGCAGAAAGGAAGCCAAAATTTTGACACTGGCCAGAGCACAAGGGCTTTGTCAAGTTCATAGCGTTTTATGTTCTTGTTTGCAATACTAGAGTGGATTCAATCAGTTCTCTTGTACTCTAGTGACTTTGTATTGCAAACATCTGCATTCCTTTGCCTTTCTCTGACCATCAGACCATCTTTAGGACCAGAAAGACTTGACTTTGCTTTTCATTTCTTGTTGGATCTGCAGTAAGTTCCTGACTCACGGTGACCCTCAGTCAGCTCCTACGGAAAAGATGGTTAGCCAAGGTATCCCTTTCAGAGAGTTTTGAGTTTGAGGATGATGAAAGCACAGAATGCTGTGGGTTAAGTCACAGACATGCCACATAGCACAGAATGAGTGTCAGGTCAATGGTGCTCATCTTCATTCACACTGTCATCGGATCTCTGTAAAGCACTAGAAGAATATTGCTAATAGAATATTTCTATTAAATTTCTATTTCAATATTTCTATTGAAAAATATCTGTAAGTGTTGGCTCCTTGGTGGGTATGGACATCTAGAAGGTAAATGTTTTACATAAATTGGGGTAAATCTTTTGCATAAATTGGGGTCATAATTGCACATCCAACTAGAGCTGTGTAATCCAGGACAAAGTTTGAAAACAAATAGGATTCTCAGACACTTAGGTTTCTCCTAGGCACATCAAGCAAGCTATATGGCCATCCTGCTTAAAATCCAAATCTCTGGGGAAAAACTCTACTTTGCCAACGGTGTCTAAGAAAGGTCATCCTTTTCTTCTCCCAACTGTAGGACAAATCAGCACCAACCCCATGTTTCTCGGGTTCTTATTCAATCATTATTTCACAGAACTTCAGAATGGGTTATTCCAGTTCAACTCCAGCTAGGAATTTGCATTTCCACACCAGATTCTCCACCGTTTCAACCCCAAATGAACTGAGTCACTGTTCTGAGATGGTACGGCTCAGGAGTCTTGTGCAGAAAAAAGGAGGTCAGCTTTGGAGGTTTGTTTCTTGTACATAGTTACAAATAATGTAACAGATAAGATTTATAATAATAGACTCCTTGCAGGTGACAGTGTGGTTTCTGTGTTTGGAGGCTGGCCTATGAGGCAGAGGGGAACCATCAATGAGGATGGAAGCCAATTGGATTAGTTGGCTTCCATCCTGGCACCCTCACCAGCTGGCTGTGTGATCACAGGGAAATCACTGCACTCGGCTGTGTCTCACAGCTCTATCAGCTGCAAAATCAGAAAAATACCACCTGTTCTAAGTCCCTTAGAGACGGTAATGAGATCAAATGAGATATCAGAGAAAAGTGTGACAGAGAAATACTTCTCCGTCACAAATGGAGCCTCATCTTTTAGGCAGATAACATACATGCCCCCTTTGGAGCAGCCAAAAATTGTTGAAAGAGGCAACGTACAATTCCTAGAAAGCTAAAAGGTCCAGTCTCCTGGGCCCCATCTTCCTCTCCCTCCCATTGTTGTGGCAAATGATTAATCATCAGGCTTCTTGACTTCCCTCTTGGCTGGCTGGCCACCCGAGGGTCACAGCCACTTTTCATATCCCTCTTTGGGCAGTACAACTAACCAGGGCAAAAAGCTTTCCCTAATGTTAGGGCAAGCCAAAGCTGAACCCAGAACCCCCATTAGCCTAATTGACAGGATGACTTCCCCCCAGGGAGAAGAGCGATAATCTAGCTATTTATCTTGTCTGCAGGTTTATCACCTCTGTACTCAGACAGAGATGCTCAATACACAAACGAGGTGAAGCACAGTCCTCCCAGGCCGTGTGCCATTCAAACCGGGCTGGGGATCAGAGGGATGAAAGGGAGAGCATCTGGGAGCACGGTCTTCTCCGTTGTTGCTTAATGTCTCCAGTGGCCTTGGACTAAGGGGCTGGCTCGTGAGCGAACTGAAGGGTCTCTCTTTATAATTGGGAGTGGCTGAAGCTGTGTGGCCACTGCTGCCCACAGAGCACCTGCCTGTAAGCAACCAGACTGCTGCTTTCTTGCGAGGCCGGAGAGGCCATTAAAAACATGAAAGGTGCTTTAATTCTGCAACAAGATGTGTACAAATGTTTGTCTCCTATCCAAAACTATGCACCAGCTTCCAAAGTTAATTAAAAGATAATTTTCCAATGAGGTGGCAACACTGGCAGCAATGTACTATCAGTATGAATGCCACAGCCGGCAGCCAGGGAGGGAACAGGCTACCTCACTATTAAAGGAAGGAGCATCCTACCTTGTGGCCATTAATTAGCATCCAGCTGCAGTGCTTGCATGTGGATACCAGGAAAGAGGGTCCTCAAAATCCATCCATTGTTCTGGCATCACCAAGTGTGCTGGTGATACTTATTTTCTAGCAAAACTCTTCCCGGCCCTACTATCACAGGCCATGAAACCCATTCCTAGAAAGCAAAAATCCCAGAACAGTGTCACAGGCACGCTGGTATGTCAAGTGCCACTGGCATTTTAATCCTTTGGGCCACGGTTAATTGTAAGCCAGACTTGCAATTAGCTTTAATAAATGGGGGGAAGAGTGCCCTAAATTAACTGCACTTGTGTTGGTTTTGCCTCTTGTTTTGATTTCACACACACTGCCAAGCCAGAGGACCTGTGGTCATTACCCTAATGATATGAGTCACCTGGCCATCGTCAGAATGTGCCAGACACCTGCGGCCATTTCTTGGCATTCTTCACAGGGAACGTATAATGATAGCATGCCAACAGCTGTGGGAAAGTTACATTACAAAGAACAATCCTATAGACATCCCAGGATTCTGGATGGTTAAGAGGCAGCGTGTTTGTTAAATAACTTGAAGACAAATTTAGATCTCTAATCCTATGCTTTTAAAGCAGTTATTTCCTGGTAAGTATCAGATAGACAGATCCTCTGGGAATGTATTTCTTTTGGCTGACAGTTCAATATGACGGTCATTTTATTATTATTTTTCATTTTCCTGCAAAACAGAATGAAGTTAAGTCATTCCCAATAACAAGTTTGTATATACATTCTTTTCTGTCTTATTCTCAGATGCTGTTTCTTCACGTTCCTTGTCTTGGTCTTTCTTTGAGAGTCAATCGCTCCCATTTCCTCATCACCAGATTTTCTCTGTCTTTTGTATTTGTTCACTGTTTCTCTTTGTCTTCCTCCTGCTCTCTGGTATATTCATATGCGAGGGTTCTTGTGAAAATCTGTTCTCCATGCATTGGTATTTGAACTGACTGCAACTAACAATGTCTGTATTGTTATCAGCTCACGAGAACGTCAAAGAATGTCCTTCCATCTGACTGGCCAATATTAGGTCGCATGTTCAGACACAGACCAATCAAGTATGGGTGACGTTGAGCCCACCATGGTTGGCTTAGACAGCGCCCAGGCCCTGCAATGGAGACCTGGACAGAGCCTGTCCTTCCTGATGTCATGGTTGTGGGAGAAAGGGGGACACTGGAACAAATCTGGGTTGTTTAAGGAAGGATACATTCCTGCAGGAGCAGCAAGCAGTGGTGTCTGCTACAAGGGTCATTGGCAATATGAAAAACCTGACAAACCAAGGGGGGGGGCAATATTTCAACAGTCTCTCTGTGGTTTACAGAAGACCAATGAAAGCCACACTTTCTAGAAGAAGATGAGTACTCAATGACCTGTAGAAAAAAGGTTCAACTTGGTTATTGAGTGTGAGGAGGAAAAACTTTTACCTGATAATAGACAAAATGTACCTCACCTATCATTTATTCATCATTTAGCAAAATGAATGCCAACTATGGGCCTGGCGCAGCAAACAGAGCAGTGAACAAGCTAGGATTCTCATTACCAAAAAGGTTACTTCTTCATGAGATAAAGAGCTGGCTGATGAACAAGTTAAACACTGAAAGATTTCAGATCATCAAGAATGTCATAAAGTTTAATATACTATCCACTACCACAGAGGCTATTCTAATCATAGTGACCCTCTAAAGAGATTCTGAGGTTATCAGTCTTTACTGGAGCAGATTAGCTCATCTTTCTCCCATGGAATCACAGTGCTTACCCAACAGTACCACTAGGGCTAACATTCTAGTGCAAGTGGAAAAGAAAACACATCTATGCAAAGTCATATAAAACTTTATTAGACGAAATGTCACAGTGTGAAGCTATTACTTCTCAATACAGCCTCCATCTAGGTGTACACATTCAGGAAGGTAGCACTGATAGGTCTTTAAACTTTCCCTCCAAGATTTCTACTCTTTGATTTTACAAATGGCATCCTCCAGGGATGGAAATCTTGTTCTTTAGAAATGGTCTTTGAGGTTGGGGAACAAAAGTAATTCTGATGTGGAAACTCTCCAGGGCACTAGGGTGGATGGGGTAAGGTTTGTCACTGAAATCTCTATAGGATGGTCCTTGTTCATCCTCAAAGAGTGAACAGATGCATTTTTGTGATGGTAGGGGGTGGGGGGGGGTGGAATCTTATACAAATGTACTTGCCTTTCCTTACTAAAGTAGATTCCATTAATCTTTAAGCTTCTTCCTACTAAGCCCTCATGATTGTCTCTTATTGTTCAAGGAAATCTATCAAGATTACCCTTTTAATATTTCAAAACCCAGTAATTATAAACTTCTGAGCTGACCTCACTGTCTTGAACTTCACTGACCCAGCACATCCCCTCAGAAACCACTGTTCTGATGCTTTTTTTAAAATGGCACCTGAACAAGACTAAAATGTCTATTTCTGAGAGAAGTTGTCTACAATCCTCCATTATGTGCATGAACAGGTTTAATATTATTCTTAATTGGAATCAATCTAAGAATGTGTGAATTTAACCCTTAGTATCAATACTTTGGGGTTTACTTTAGTAGTGAAAAGTACCTGGCTAAGGACAAGGGAGGAAACCTTGACTAGGTTTGTCAGGAATAGAATGCCTGAGATGGTGACAAAAATGTGTTTATAGGAATTTATAATCAGTTAAACATCTGCTGCAAGCAACATTGGGCTACAAGGCATACTCCAGAGAATGCTTGCCTTGTGATGATTTTATTTCTGACATATTATTGTTAAAATTGTGATTAAAAAGCCCTATGGAGGATACAGCATCTTCTAAGAATGCGATGTACTTATTGGTCCACCCATTCAACAGTCATTACCAGAAACACTGTTGACTTGACTCTGACTCCTGGCATCTCTCTGGATGCCAGAGTAGGACCATACTCCACAGGGCTTCCAATGACTGATATGTGGGAAGTGGATGAGTCCACGGTCCTGCTTTTTGAGACACCACTGGATGGGCTCAAACCCCTCAACTCTTAGCTAGCAACTGAGCGTGTTAATCATTTCCAACACCCAGGAGCAAAGTCTGCTACGTGCTGGGCACAATTGTTGCCTATTGTTAGAGGCCAGACAATGAACAAAACCAATATCCCTGCCATTGGGATGCTGATATCCCCACCTACTTCTCTCTTATATTAAGATAATAAGAAACCATGAGGTGAGTCACACTCAGAATTAACAAAAAAGAACACTGTTTGCTTAGCTATAGTAAGCACTTTGATTAGCCTGACATATTCCAAAGCCATGAACATTTATTTCCCTTGTACCATGTTGCCTTACCTCTCACCTTTTCTGCAAATAAATAAAAAAAAATACAAAATAGCTGTGGTGAAATGCAGGTGGTAATCACAAAGGTATCCTAACTCACATAAAGGAAGTCTCTCAAAAAATGCATAATAAAGACAGATCTACAACAGTGACCATCATTAATTCATTTATAGGAAAAGTAAGCATTGTAGCAAAATTGGAACCGTTCTAATGAAGACTGAAGAAATGGCATAGGGAGACCCCATCGGCCCTCCTCTAGGTGGAGTAGGAGGAGAATCCAGCTGGACACCAGGCCCACGCAGGCTGCCAAGGCAGAGAGGTAGGACAGACCTCTACTCTCCGTCCTTCTTTGATCCCATCATGCCTTTCTTCCCGAGGCATTGTGCTTATCGGCTGGGCTTCTGTAATTACACAGCTTAATAACATCATCTTTTTTCTTCATGTCTTGGCTTGTAGACCTGTACCGGGGTTATTTGGGGTGCTGATTCAGAAAATTGCACCAAGAAGACCACATCAAGCTCCAGTTTCCTACATATGTTGCTCCACTACATTTTCAGCTGTTCAGTTACACTAATTGATTACTTCATCATCCTAGTTGTGAATGTGAGAAGAATTTAAACAGACCTATTACATCATAAGACAAAAAAAGAATTGGGCATGAAGGAATTTCCAAGGGCAGTTTGAAACCAACAGCAGCTCAGCGGGAAAAAGACTAGGGTCCCATAAACAGTTACGGTCTCAACCACCCATAAGGGGGTCTATATGAGTCAGCACTGATCCAAGGGTAGAGAATTTAGTTTTTGAAGGGAAGCTGTATCGAGACCCACAGGGGTTCGTTGATTACAGGTTGAGTTGTCAATTGTAAGGTAAGTGGTTCAAACCCACAAAGTAACTCTACAGACTTGAAAAGATCTCAAGGTTTGGAAACTCAAAGATACAGTAATCTTCTATCCTACGGGGTCACGATGCGTTAAAAATCAATGAGATGGCAGCAGGTTTTTCTTTTGTGTATGAGAGATTGGGCCATATATACACAGAGACAATTTGGGTCCTATAATGTTATAACACAGAAAAAAGTGAAAAGTAAAAAAGAAAATTGAAAATGCACATATATGGAAGGTGTGAGGGCAATTTAGAGTGTCCAAGGTATAAGACTTCATAGCAATTTTCATAAATGTTTTGAAGATCTAAATTTTTCATCTCCAAATTATTCACTAAACATTTCAGAACATGTTTTAATAGATTTAACTCAATGGATAATTCATGTCAAGAGTTTCAGAAGTGATGTTGATTCTATGCTTCCTTATGAGAAAAAATTAACTTTTAAGAATTGCTGTGCAGTAATGAAGAAGTTGTGCCATCTTATAATTAGACTGAAACATTGACATTTTAATTAGAGAGTTTTGCCTCTTGGCTCTCTGCATGGTACCATGGTGGTTGGCAAGAAAAAAAGCGCCTTACAAAAGGTGCCCAACAAGGAGCTATGAAGAAAGTGGTTGATCCAATTTCTAAGAAAGATTGGTATGATGTGAAAGCACGAGCTATGTTCAACATAAGAAATTTTGGGAAAACACTAGTCACCAGAACTCAGGAAACCAAAATTGCATCAGGGTCAAGTTTTTGAAGTGAGCCTAGCTAATCTGCAAAACGATGAAGTTGTCTTAGAAATTTTAAGTTAATTACTGAGGAAGTTCAGTAAAATTGCCTAACCAACACCCATGACCTGGATCTTACATAGAACAAGATGTGCTCCATGGTCAAACATTGGCAGATCATGAATGAAATTCATGTTGATGTTAAAATGGGTATCTACTTCTTCTGTTCTGTGTTGGATTGACTAAAAAATGCAATATTCAGATTTGGAAGACCTCCAAACTCAGCACCAGCAGGTCCACCAAATCTGAAAGAAAGTAATGGAAATCATGACCCAAGAGGCACAGAAAAATGACTTGAAAGAAGCGTTGAGTAAATTGATTTCAGACGGTACTGGGAAAGACATAGAAAAGGTTTGGCAGACTATTTATCCTCTCCATAGTGTGTTTGTCAGAAAAACAAAGATGCTGAAAAAGCCCAAGCTTGAACTGGGAAAACTCATGGAGCTTCATGGTGAATGTGGAAGTTCTGGAAAAACTACTGGAGATGAGACAGGCGCAAAAGTGGACAGAGCTGTTGGATATGAGCCACCGTTCCAGAATCCATTTAAAATTTAGACTTAATGTTGACAAGTAAAAGATCTGAATGTGAAAAGAGAGAGAGAGAGAGAGAGAGAGTATTAAACTCCAATAGTCCCAATATGGGTTTCAGAAAATTTGAATCTCTATTTATTGTATCAAACTCAATACCAGTCCATTGATTTTGACTCATAGTGAACAGTATAGAGCGAACTTACCTTGTGGGTTTCTGAGACCAAATTTCTATGGAAGCAGAAAGTCCAGTCTTTCTCTTGCAAAGAAGCTGGTGAGCAACTTTGTGATTAGCAGTCAACCACATAACTCATGACACCAACAGGGCTCCTTCATTATAGTACAGTCACTCTTATTTCTGGCCCCTTTTTAAGATAACATATTGGCAGTGCTTATTATTCGATTCCTAATAAAGGTGAAATACTACTTGGAGAAATCTCAAGTTCATATAATGTTCACTGTTCATATATATCTTTGTATGAAAGAATGTCATGTGGAGTAGAGTTTGACCTGAATATTTAGTACAACACAAACTACTTTAAATAAAGCTAGTGTACACTTTGTGTCTCATTAAAATATCCTACATTAAAATATTCTGATTTTCATGCAGTGAGCAGAGTAAAGGGTGACATATAGCATCTGTACTATACCTCAAAGCTGGAGCTGTGTCTCACAATTAGGGGGAAATTAGGGCCAATTTTTGAACCACTAGGTCAAATACACCCAGAAACAAGTCTAACATTTGAGGCACCAAAGTGTATGCTGACCAGTGTCAATCTGTTGCATTGGTACTCGGAACTCAGAGACAATACTCATGATTCTGGAGGTTTAGTAGACAACAGGTGAACACAAGTCAAGGTCTGAAACATTAAGCAGATAGTCTTTGGTTCACAGGAGTGTCTGCATATCCAATAACATTTCTCTCTAGCCCTCAGCCTCTCAGACTCATGGTTCCTTAGCCTCGGCTTCCCTGGGCCAGGAATTTCACTTGCTGCTCAGGCTCATTGCTTCCTTGCCTCAGCAGATATGTTGGAAGGCTTCTCTGTTCTGTCTCATTATCTTTGTGTCACTGCCTCTGGTGCCTCCCATGCCTCTACCCAGGATCTCACCCAGGCACCATTGGTGGTGGTTCTTTATTGATGGTCCCAGTGTTTTTCCTGTCTGCTTCTGAGAAGACTCCCCTACACCCCGAGAAATGTCAAAACTCACTGGTTCCATCTACTTGTGTTTCACTCATTCTATTTGCATGGTCCCACCCAGTCATTTCATGAGTGTTACAGAGAAATGGATAAAATAGCCACAAGTATTTTCACATTTCCACAGGTAAAAATGGGAAGAAAAAAAACTCTGAATACTGATTTGGTCCAAACAGTTCAGTGAAAGTCACTGATTTATAAATGGGTCATTGGTTTATAGTTTCTCTGATATTATAAGATATTTAAATGCAGGTGTACATTAGTCTGGTGGAATGTCCAGAGATTTAATCAGATTTTCAAAAGGATTTGTTAATTCAAAATTACCTAGAGCCATCACATTGGAAAAGACATACTTGCATAACCTAAAAGGGGATTTCTAATGTAAAAACGTTCACGGAAAAGGGTATATTTAAGTGAGTACACTCACACAGAGTATGTGTGAAAAGAACACCATCAGCAAGTCAAAGCCTGCAAATACATTGAGATGAATGAAATGTCTACAGGCACAGACAATCTGTTGTAAGAAGATTAGGGTGAGCTTCAACTTCCTCACTCAAGTCACAGCCCTGAGGAAATTTAAAGGAGGCTTCTGTGTATGTGTGTGTGGGGGGAGGGTGAGGTCTACTTTTAATTTAAATGAATGCCATGGAAAAACTTGTGTTGATTTTTGCAAGGCCTGGAGTGTGTCTCTGATTCAATCATCTCTGGTTCTTTCTTGGTGGCTCACCCTCTGACTTGTTGACTTTGGGCTCATTCACCTCTGTAGCCACAAACTTGACCTGAAGATTTTGGATTCACTGTCTCTAGAGGAGCCAAACTATACCTTTCCTGTTTTCTGGGGTTCTTCAGCCTCCACAGCTACTGGAGTCAGGAGAAAGCGACAGCCTTTGAGTTGCCCAGTTCTACAACCATGTGAGCCATTTACTCCATATAAATTTGTATATATGTGACAAAATAATAATAATTTATAAATTATCAAGGGTTCATGAGGAATGGGGGCGAAGAGGGAGGAAAAAAATGAACCGATACCAAAGGCTTAAGTAGAAAACAAATGTTTTGAGAGTGAGGTACATTTGTACAACAAATGTACAAATGTGCTTGACTTACAATGGATGGATGCATGGGTTGTGATAAGAGTTGTATGAGCCTGCAATAAAATGATTTTTTTTAATTGTACAGGTATATATATATAGATATGTGTGTATGCATATATATGCATTTACACTGAATTTGTCATATGTAAAATACATTACATGTACACACATATAACTGTTTTATTCATACATTACATGCGTGTTACACTTTGATATATAGTTATGCACTATACATATATACAAATTTATTATTTATGCATATATACACACATATTTACATATACATTTATAAATACACAAAATTTGTCACTGGTCTTGCTTCTCAAGATAATCCAGTGTAAGGCATGAATGCACTTAACTATAACAACAAATTACAAATATCTCACAGTACATGTACCATGAATGTGAAAAAAATGGAGTGGACATTGGTCCTTTTTTTCTTTCCATATAAGTATATTAACAAGCTTTGCTATTCTGTTAGGTGTCTCAAGAAGAGACATATACCTCGGTCGTTGGCTCCGTGTGAGAAAGAATTCATGCCAAAGCCTGGTTTGTGATCCAAGCGAGGTTTATGAAAGTTAGCAGGCATTTCAGGTTTACAAGGGCACCCACAGCGCCCCTCACCCCCGTCTGCCTGTGGGGAAGCTGCT